>WNGS01130737.1:0-11163 GCA_020271785.1 Procambarus virginalis
TTATCAAGACAGCCACACGCACCTCAACTCCCTCCTTCCCCCACTCCAGCACCTGCTGCACACCTGGTCGACGCGCCAAACCCTTCAACTGCCTAACTAGCGACTTGCGGCCGTCCAGCGTTCTCATTGGCCGCCAACCAACACACCACTCCCGTTCCTCGCCAATCACATCATCGCCAGTTATTGTTGGAGTCCCTTGCATTTCTGCCAGCCAGAATATATCTCGTGCTCCTGCTATGAACACCTGAATTTGACCCACCTCGTGTGATCAAATAAGAGGTTCTTAGCTAGCGCATATATTCCCAGCACCATTTTATTTGTTAACGTAACCAGTTCCCCCCTTTTCACTTTGTTATATTTTATATATTTTTCTTTTACATTATTATATATATGCCAAGGTATCGTCTTTATTTTATTTTGTGTTTTCTAGATTAAAGTAAAGTATTTTGTTATATTTTGTGTTTTCGTGTTTCTTGCCTTACCACAGATTATCAGACAAGCAGTCACTCTTTTTTTTTCCTTTTTTTATTTAATTTAGTATATGTGGCCCAGCACTGACACCTGCTAGTTGGAAGACTGCCGACCACCATTTCCAACACGTTACCGTCACATATAAATGGGGGCCTGTCCACGGAGCTTCACTCAGGTATTGGTAATTGTGGTAAGCATACTTGGCTTTCATTTCCCTTGCTTCCATTATTTACATTAATCATTTTTTATTTTATATGGTGCTGTGTATATTGTGCATTACGGGAATAGCATATGGTGAGAGTGAGACAACTTTGGATTACGTGGTGACTGTAGGCCGCAGTCATACTCTTAATTGGTCGTCTCCCCCTTCCGTGTTATTATCCGTGTTTAACATCTTTTGTCCCCAGATATTTCTCACTTTTTGACAGATTATCACATAGGTACCCTGGTACTGTGGTCTGTCTCCGGGTCAATAGCACCCAAGTCCTGCAATCCGACTCTAGGAGGAAAAAGAGGGCTTTAGATCCTCTAGCACGAACTATTATTGGCGAATTGGGACCTCGCCGATAGTTCTCGTCACCAGTTGACACTCGCACCCCTACTCGTCGGTCAGACTGATGGTATTTACCTAAGGTAGGGAATTGGCGTTCTTTCTTTTGAGCACAAAGTTCGCTAATTCTGTAAATACCATATTCAATTTCAGTGGGTACCTTTGCTTATGTTCTATAGTGACTTGGCAAGGTATGACTACATTTTTTGGACTACCTCATTTATTTTGAAGCCATTTAGTGTTTCACTTGTATTTTAAACTCAGTTTTCACTAATTAGTAGGATTTTCTTGCCTTTATCCTCCCACAGTGAGTACCAGGTACAAGATTTCCTGCGACCTTATTCATTTACCATCTTGAATTAACTTTAATTATTAATAATTCCCCACAGGATAGGTATCAGTTGCCACGTTTCCTGTTTCTGACATTCACCATATTCTCACTATATATTCGTGTCTCCTATATTTTGCTATATTTTCACAATGTTCCGCCTACAAGCATTCAAAACAGATCCAGAAGGTGAAATAGGGACCTTACGTCACGCTAAGAGGGTCGATTTGTTAACTCTTGCACATGAGTATCACTTGGAAGTTCCTGATGGAGCCAACAAATTTGCCATTAATAATATGATACTGGATCACCTTGCTGATGAAGGTATTATAGATTCTTCTACTCATGAACAGTACATTATTTCAGATAAGGATGACTTGAGAGCGATAAAGCTCAAATTGGAACTTGCCAAGATCGAGCTACAGCAACAACAGGAAGCAGCTGCAATCAGAGAGCGTGAAGCTGCAATCAGAGAACGTGAAGCTGCCCTCAGAAAGGAAGAACAAGAAAGAGAAATCCGCCTCAAGGAAAGGGAGGCCGCACTGAAGAAGAAGAAAGTGACAGAGAGGCCGCACTGAAGAAGGAAGAAAGTGAACGTGAGTTGGCCTTATACCAACAGCGACTCGAGATGCAACGTGACCACGACAAACGACAGGCAGAAGCAATGCTAGAATGTCGTAACCGAGAACTCACGAGGGACGCTGCACACCAAGCTCAACTCCAACAAGCGGCAGCTAGTCTTCCTCCCAGTTTCAATATCTCCCATGCAAGTAAGTTAATGCCCCCGTTCCTCGAAACGGAGGTTGATGTGTTCTTTACCACTTTTGAGACCCTTGCTGATCAACTTAATTGGCCTGACGACCAATGGGCTACCCTTCTCAGAGTACATTTAACAGGTAGAGCAGCAGTCACACTCAGCACTTTGGCTTCGGAAAACGACTACACCACCCTGAAACAAGCTGTGTTGGACGCCTACCTTCTCTCCACCGAAAGCTATCGACGAAAGTTTCGTGACTACGTCAAGGCAAGTACCACCACCTTCTTAGAATTTGCTAACACCAAACGAAGATATTTCATGAAATGGCTGGAGGCAGCACATGTCTCTACTTTTTCAGAGCTTGTCAACCTCATACTGGTTGAAGAATTTTTGAGACGTGTACCTCCTCCTGTCCGCCTATACTTAGCAGACAAGGAAGAGACGGATTTAGTGAAGTGTGCGAAGTCAGCTGACACTTACAGCCTCATCCACCGGCTGACTCCAGAACCTACCAGCAAGAAGTCTTGGTACAGTTACGAGAAAGCGAGCCCAGATCAAGGTACCTCTCAACTGTACTGCAGGTATTGTCGACTATATGGACACACCATTGACAAATGTGGTAAGTCCCAATCTAAAGGTAACATCGAACCCCCTAAGTCTAAACCTACTCACCCTAAGTCCGGTAAGCCTGTAATGAATGTTGGTGTTCATGCTAATGATCTCTCTCTCTTTACCAAGCATCTATATCCAGGAACTATCTCTACCCACGGTTCAGATTCAGAGGGACGTTTCGGACTTAAGATCCTACGGGACACAGCGGCTCTACAATCGATCGTCTTGAAATCAGCTGTGCCCAACGTCGCCTACACAGGAGAGACTGTGTTCATCACTGACCTTACTGCTACAACTCCTTATCCACTTGCCCGAGTTTACCTGGATTGTCCCTTCGTGACCGGTGAAGTCCAAGTCGCCGTCAGGGAAAAGCCTTTTCCCATGCCTGGAGTGCAACTTCTCCTGGGCAACGACTTGGCAGAAGACCAACAACCAAACAACCTGATCGTCAAGGACATATCCGAGGTAAGCAACTCTGTGGTGGATAACCCGATTTTTGAACATGTTCCAGCAAAGGTTCAAGAGAGTGATGAAGGTTCTCCTCCTGTTATGGTGACCACCCGTGCTCAAGCTGCACGACCACAGCCAGCTGACTCTACTGCTACCGCTGTCCCTCAGGACCCTTCGAAACTACCCCCTAACCTGACCGCGGTGGAGTTCCGTAAGTTACAGAGAGATGATCTTACCTTGACACCATTATTCTTTCAGGCTGAAACCCAATCCGACAGTGTTCCTGGGTTCTTTATGGAGAACGAAATACTCTATCGCAGGTATAGACCCAGTAAACTGAAGGACGAGGACGATTGGGCAGACGTTGAACAACTAGTGATTCCTACCAGCCTGCGGCCCACGATTCTACACCTGGCCCACGGCGCTTTGTCACACTACGGGTTCAACAAGACTTACCATGGAATTCGACAAGACTACTACTGGCCAGGTATGGTAAACGACGTCAAAACTCATGTCAAATTATGCCACGTGTGTCAGTTAGCCGGGAAACCGAACGTTTCCATTCCCAGAGCACCACTGATACCCATCCAGGTGCCTGAGGAACCGTTCCACAAGCTCATTATCGACTGCGTTGGTCCTTTGCCTCGGACCAGTGCAGGCAATGCATATATCTTAACCATCCTGTGTCCTACCACCAGATTTCCGATAGCAGTTCCAGTGAAAAATATTACAGCTGCTACAGTGGTGAAGAATCTACTGAAAATCTTCACCCAGTATGGATTTCCGAGGGAGATTCAGAGCGACTGTGGCACCAACTTCACCAGTGATCTCTTCAAACGGACTCTGGAGGAGTTCAACATCAAACAGGTACTGTCCAGCCCCTATCATCCTGCTTCACAGGGTTCTCTCGAGCGTAGTCATCAAACCATCAAGGCACTCTTAAAAAAGTTCTGTAATGAGACCTCAAAGGATTGGGATAGGCAAATTGATCTCATCATGTGTATTTTCAGAAGTCTTCCCAACGAGTCACTAGGAGTATCTCCTTATGAGATGCTCTACGGACGTAAGTGCCGTACACCTCTCAAGGCTTTCAAGGATTCTCTACGTGATGCCACCTTCAGTGAGCATCAGAATGTGCCCCAGTATCTTCAAAATCTCCGACACATTCTAGAGAGGGTCCATTCCTTTGCCAGCAACAACCTACAGAAAGCCCAGGAGAGGATGAAGACTCGTTACGACCAGCACTGTAAAGTAAGGAAGTTTACACCAGGAGACTTAGTGCTTGCCTATTTCCCTATCCCAGGTTCTCCTTTACAGAACAGGTTCTCAGGACCCTACCGTGTTAAGGAGTGCCGGAACAACTTCAACTACGTTCTCGAGACCCCCGATAGGCGGCGGAAGACCCAGCTGTGCCACATCAATTTACTCAAGCCCTACCATGGGGTTCCTCCCACTGTGTTAACCAATTTCACCTCATTTACAGGTCCATACAGCCACAGTGAGACCTTCCCTGCTTCTCCTTCCGAAAGCACTGACACTGAGACAGCGCTCTCTAACTCAGAAATCCTTACTAACCTTCACCATCATTTTCAGGACGATAATAGTGCTCCACTAATCAAACTCATCAGAGAACATCAAGAGTTGTTTCGAGATGATCCCCAAGAGTGTACTGTGACTCAGCACGACATCCAACTGCTACCTGACACCCAGCCGATTCGCCAACCGTTCTACCGAATCAGCCCGAGCAAAACGGAAGTCATGCGGGCTGAGGTACAGTATCTCTTGGACCATGGACTGGCTACCCCCTGTGAGTCCCCCTGGGCCTCACCATGCATCCTGGTACCCAAACCTCACGGCAAAATCCGTCTGTGTACGGATTATAGGAAGTTGAACCAGGTCACAGTGAAGGACGCCTACCCAATACCCAGGATAGACGACATTTTGGATGCCATTGGTAATGCCCGCTACCTGTCTCAGGTAGACTTACTCAAGGGCTACTACCAGGTGAGTTTAACGGAGCGAGCTAAGGTACTGTCCGCCTTTATAACCCCGTTTGGTCTCTACAGGTACAATCGCCTTCCCTTTGGACTCTGCAATGCCCCAGCCACCTTTCAGAGAGCTGTCAACCGCGTCATCCAGGGCTTGGACAACACCTACGCCTATTTGGACGACATCGTGGTAGCATCCAACACCTGGAGCGAACACCTGCTCCAGCTACAACGATTGTTCTACAAGCTCCTGAAAGCCGGCCTCACCATCAATCTGGGCAAGTCCACCTTCGCGAAAGGTAAAGTGCGGTACCTGGGTCATGTTATAGGGAGTGGCAGCCTGGCTCCGTTAAACATTCACATTCAAGCAATCCAACAGTATCCACAGCCTACTACCAGGAAGCAGCTCCTGCGCTTCCTTGGTCTTGCTTCCTATTACCGTAGGTTTGTGAAGAATTTTAGCACTGTTGCAACCCCATTAATCACCTTAACCAGTCCCAAGCAACGGTATAATTGGACCAGAGAGCAAACCGTTGCATTCGAACAACTCAAATTCCTCCTCTGTTCTAATCCCATTCTCGCCTCACCAGATATCAAGAAGCCTTTCATCCTCCATGTCGACGCCAGTGGTACCGGCATCGGAAGTGTCTTAATGCAGCAGCGAGGCGAGGAGGTTCTACCTGTCAGCTACTACAGTTGCAAGTTGAAGCCTCATCAGAAGAACTACAGTACTATAGAGAAGGAACTCCTCTCCATCGTCCTGAGCTTACAACACTTTGCACCATATCTGCACGGTGCTAGGTCCACTACCATCTATTCGGACCACAACCCTCTGAGATTCTTACATCAAGCCCAATTTAATAACCAACGTCTGCTGCGATGGGCTTTATATCTTCAAGGCTTCAATTTAAAGATCTGCTACATCAAGGGGCCTGATAACATCATCGCTGACGCCCTCTCCAGAGTGCATGAGGTAGAGGCAGCTCCACCTCCCACTCTACCTCCAGTGAACGTGACTCACCCGAAACAGCAGGCTTCGGGGGAGAGTTGTGACGATAATCTCTTATCAGAGATTTAGCCTGCTATTTTCGTATTTCATCACGTCCTCAACAATATGCAAGATACGTTTTGTAGTGGCTAAACGTATATATCAAGACAGCCACACGCACCTCAACTCCCTCCTTCCCCCCACTCCAGCACCTGCTGCACACCTGGTCGACGCGCCGAACCCTTCAACTGCCTAACTAGCGACTTGCGGCCGTCCAGCGTTCTCATTGGCCGCCAACCAACACACCACTCCCGTTCCTCGCCAATCACAATCGTCGCCAGTTATTGTTGGAGTCCCTTGCATTTCTGCCAGCCAGAATATATCTCGTGCTCCTGCTATGAACACCTGAATTTGACCCACCTCGTGTGATCAAATAAGAGGTTCTTAGCTAGCGCATATATTCCCAGCACCATTTTATTTTGTTAACGTAACCAGTTCCCCCCTTTTCACTTTGTTATAATTTTATATATTTTTCTTTTACATTATATTATATATAGCCAAGGTATCGTCTTTATTTATTTTGTGTTTTCTAGATTAAAGTAAAGTATTTTGTTTATTTGTGTTTTCGTGTTTCTTGCCTTACCACAGATTATCAGACAAGCAGTCACTCTTTTTTTCCTTTTTTTTTTTATTTTAATTTAGTATATGTGGCCCAGCACTGACACCTGCTAGTTGGAAGACTGCCGACCACCATTTCCAACACGTTACCGTCACAATAATATATATATATATATATATATATATATTATATATTATATATATATATATATATATATATAATATATATATATGGTGTATACTGGCAGCAGGTTTTCTTTTAAACATGTCTCATTGAATATGACCGCATATTCTGTATTTACTATCTTCTGATTTAGGGCTTCTATCCCTCTAACTATTTTCTTAGCATCAGGGCTTAGCTGAAATAGGAGTTCTCCAAAACTCATTTTCGTAATTTCTGGGTGAAGAAAAGATGTGGATTACTATAGAATGTATTACACTTATTTAAACAATTTGCACAACGTTTCGAACCTCCATGGTTCATTCTCAAGTGAGGAAATGTTACAATGTGGTTTGATTATATACCCGCACTGGGTCAGGTGATAAGACAATAAAGGTGAAAACATAGGGGATACATAGGGGATAAATGGGTGAAACATATGAACATAAGAATAGAGGTAACCGCAGAAGGCCTATTGGCCCATACGAGGCAGCTGGCATCTACATACAAAGATTAATCCAGTGTAATTGGCCTGTTATGTTGAACATTGTCTTCTGTGTTGGCATCGTTATGTTCTGGTCTTGTCCTTACTCTCATTGTGGGAAGAGTAAATAGTTCCGTGATTTGGGTGTTCATGGTAGGTTGTTCTGTTCTTATGTGAATTGCTTCAAGAATTTGTAATCTTCTTGCATCTTGGGTTCTGTCTATTATGCATGTATTCTTGTTCAACATTTCTCTTGTTAGGGTGATGTCATGGGCTTGTCTCATGTGATTCCTAGGGGCACCGGATTGAAGATGGCATGTCAAACGCCTCGTCAGCTTGGTCGACGTCATACCTATGTACTTAGATTGAAGGTTACATCCTTCGTGGGGGCAAGTGTACATGTATACAACGCTTGACTGCTGTAGAGGGTTCTCTGTCGGCTTCGGGCTGTTTTTGATAAGGAGTTCGGAAGTCTTCTTGGTTTTATAGAATATTGTCAGGTTTATGTTTTGGTTAGGAGTAGTGCTTTTTACTCCTTTACGGATTATTTCTTTCATTATTCTTTCCTCTTTTGTATGTTCACTGTGCATGGTTGATTTGTAATATAATTTTATTGGAGGTATTGTGGTTTCTGTTCTAGGTTCTGGATTATACCAACGGTCCAAGTGTCTTCTTATAGCAGCGTTTATTTCCGCGTTGCTATATCCATTGTTCACCAATACCTGAGTTACTCTTTCAAACTCTCTACTCACGTTGCTCCATTCAGAGCAGTGGGTAAGCGCTCGACGAATATAAGCATTGAGAACACTGGCTTTGTATCTTTGGGGCACTCACTTCTACCGTTCAGGCATAATCCTATGTTGGTGGGCTTGGTATATACGTTGGTGCTTAAAGAGGTTCCTGTTTTTGTTATTAGTACATCCAAGAATGGCAGACTGTTATTTTCACTATTTTCATGTGTAAATCGGAGTACTGACTCTCTCTCTAGATGTCTTTTTACGTCAATTAGTTCATCTGAGTCTTTTACTATTACGAATATGTCATCTACATAACGGCAATATAAAGTTGGTTTTTGTCTGCTACTGAAGACCCTGTCTTCGATGGTTCCCATGTAAAAATTAGCGAATAAAACTCCTAAGGGAGAGCCCATTGCTACTCCGTCTATTTGTAAATACATGTCTCCTTGTGGACTGATGAAAGGGGCTTCCTTTGTACATGCTTCGAGAAGACTCTTCAAGTGTGGCTCAGGTATGTCTAATTTGGGGGTGCTCTCGTCTCTGTATACTCTGTCCAGTATCATTCCTATGGTTGTGTCGACTGGGACGTTGGTAAATAGGGATTCCACGTCCAGGGAAGCAATGATTCCATCGGGCTGGGTAGATTTGATTAATTCTAGGAAATCTGCTGATGATTGTAGACTATACTTACTTGGAGTGTATGGAGTTAGGAGTTCATTGAGTTTTTTTGCCAGGTGATAAGTTGGAGTTGGTATTTGGCTGATTATAGGGCGTAGTGGGTTACCTGGTTTATGTGTCTTAACATTGCCGTAGGCATATCCTAAGCCATAGTCGCCTTGAAGTTTATTGAAATGCACACTACCTTTCTTTGCGTTGATTGCCGTAATTGTTTTGTTTACTTTCCGCTTAAGGTCTTCCACAGGGTTCCTCGTGATTCGTTGAAATTTGGAGTCATCATTAAGGATATCGCTAATTTTGTTCATGTATTCTTGTGTAGGAATCAATACATATGCTGCTGTCTTGTCGGCTTTTCTTATTGTTACGTCTTTCAGATTTTTTAGTTGTTTTGCTGCTTCTTTGAGTCGTGGGGTTAAGATTGTAGATGAATATGTTCCTCGTTTTTTCCCCGCTTCTGTTAGTAGTTCAGCCTGAAGTGTGTCCGTTGTGATGACTTTTTTGTTGTCTTCTAGCTTATGGATGTCGTCCAGAAGCATTTCGATTTCCAGGCGTTTTTGATGCATCTTTGGTTTAGATATGAATTGACAATTTAGTCCAAGATTTAAGAGGTCTCGTTGGTCCTGGGTAAGATCATAAGAAGTCAGGTTAATGTAGCCATCTTTAGGACGAGGGATCTTTAACTGTCCACCGTTTAGGGCTGTTAACTTACGAAGTGTCTTTGTTTCTACACGAGTTTTATGTTGTTGTTTCAGGTTAAATAGTTCACTGTCAATGGTTTGCTTGAGTTGGATAGGGATGTCGTACTGGGTCCATTTGTTTAACAGATGCTCAGCTTGCTCTGTAAGGGTTTGGAGGGCTTCCTTTTTCTTGTTTAGTTGATGCCGTATGAGTTCTTGCCTATACCTATAGGTAAACTCTGTATTGCGAACTGCTGGGTCATGTGGGTTTATATTGGTGTATACTGGCAGCAGGTTTTCTTTTAAACATGTCTCATTGAATATGACCGCATATTCTGTATTTACTATCTTCTGATTTAGGGCTTCTATCCCTCTAACTATTTTCTTAGCATCAGGGCTTAGCTGAAATAGGAGTTCTCCAAAACTCATTTTCGTAATTTCTGGGTGAAGAAAAGATGTGGATTACTATAGAATGTATTACACTTATTTAAACAATTTGCACAACGTTTCGAACCTCCATGGTTCATTCTCAAGTGAGGAAATGTTACAATGTGGTTTGATTATATACCCGCACTGGGTCAGGTGATAAGACAATAAAGGTGAAAACATAGGGGATACATAGGGGATAAATGGGGTGAAACATATGAACATAAGAATAGAGGTAACCGCAGAAGGCCTATTGGCCCATACGAGGCAGCTGGCATCTACATACAAAGATTAATCCAGTGTAATTGGCCTGTTATGTTGAACATTGTCTTCTGTGTTGGCATCGTTATGTTCTGGTCTTGTCCTTACTCTCATTGTGGGAAGAGTAAATAGTTCCGTGATTTGGGTGTTCATGGTAGGTTGTTCTGTTCTTATGTGAATTGCTTCAAGAATTTGTAATCTTCTTGCATCTTGGGTTCTGTCTATTATGCATGTATTCTTGTTCAACATTTCTCTTGTTAGGGTGATGTCATGGGCTTGTCTCATGTGATTCCTAGGGGCACCGGATTGAAGATGGCATGTCAAACGCCTCGTCAGCTTGGTCGACGTCATACCTATGTACTTAGATTGAAGGTTACATCCTTCGTGGGGGCAAGTGTACATGTATACAACGCTTGACTGCTGTAGAGGGTTCTCTGTCGGCTTCGGGCTGTTTTGATAAGGAGTTCGGAAGTCTTCTTGGTTTTATAGAATATTGTCAGGTTTATGTTTTGGTTAGGAGTAGTGCTTTTTACTCCTTTACGGATTATTTCTTTCATTATTCTTTCCTCTTTTGTATGTTCACTGTGCATGGTTGATTTGTAATATAATTTATTGGAGGTATTGTGGTTTCTGTTCTAGGTTCTGGATTATACCAACGGTCCAAGTGTCTTCTTATAGCAGCGTTTATTTCCGCGTTGCTATATCCATTGTTCACCAATACCTGAGTTACTCTTTCAAACTCTCTACTCACGTTGCTCCATTCAGAGCAGTGGGTAAGCGCTCGACGAATATAAGCATGAGAACACTGGCTTTGTATCTTTGGGGGCACTCACTTCTACCGTTCAGGCATAATCCTATGTTGGTGGGCTTGGTATATACGTTGGTGCTTAAAGAGGTTCCTGTTTTTGTTATTAGTACATCCAAGAATGGCACAGACTGTATTTTCACTATTTTCTGTGTAATCGGAGTACTGACTCT
>WNGS01130739.1:0-12213 GCA_020271785.1 Procambarus virginalis
CACGGAAACCTCCAATCAGATGTAAATCAGGTCTTTCTATGGGCTACAGAAAATAACATGGTGATTAACGAACATAAGTTTCAGCTCATGCGCTACGGAAAAATGAAAATATAAAAACGGAAACCACTTACAAAACTCAGTCAAATCATAACATTGAACGGAAAAGGAACGTAAAGGATTTGGGTGTACTGATGTCGGAAGACCTTACATTTAAAGAACACAATAAAGTAGCTGTCACAACTGCAAGAAAAATGACAGGTTGGATAACAAGAACTTTTCACACTAGAGATGCTATACCGATGATACTTTTCAAGACGCTAGTGCTCTCTAGAGTGGAATACTGCTGCATAATGACAGCCCCTTTCAAAGCTGAAGAAATTACTGACCTGGAGAGCGTGCAGAGATCCTTTACTGCTAGAATCCACTCAGTAAAACATCTAAACTACTGGGACCGAGAAAAGAGCCTAAACCTGTATTCTCTTGAGCACAGGCGGGAGAGATACACAATAATTTACACATGGAAAATAGTAGAGGGGCTGGTCCCAAACCTGCACACAGAAATAACAGTACATGAGACCAGAAGGCATGGCAGGATGTGCAGAATACTCTCCGTTGAAGAGCAGAGGTGCAACAGGTACTCTGAGAGAGAACTCTATCAACATCTGAGGCCTGAGACTGTTCAACACGCTTCCACTACACATAAGGGGCATAACTGGCCGACCCCTCACAGTGTTCAAGAGAGAACTTGACAAACATCTCCAAAGGATACCTGATCAACCAGGCTGTGACTCATACGTCAGGCTGCAAGCAGCCACATCCAACAGCCTGATTGACCAGTCCAGCAACGAGGAGGCCTGGTCGATGACCGGGCCGCGGGGTCGCTGAGCCCCGGAATCACCTCAAGGTAAACTCAAGGTACCAAAACATGGATGAATGTAGTAAATAGAGAACTATTAGCTGAATATCAAATAGATTTAATCTATTTCACACAGATAGATATATTGGACAAGGAGGGGGAGTAGCTATGTATGTTAGGTAATATTTGAAATGTAGTCTCGGAAAGACTACATTTCAACAGAAACGTGCCACACACCAGTCACAAGACTGAACCTCGTCGAGGCCAAACGTCTAAATGAGAGCATGAACGAGTAAGAAATAATTTTTTAACACCAGGTATCATACACACACTGAATGCACCTGCAGACACACAACGAGCACTATCAACATAGCAAAGATTACTCCATAAAATAACTCATTAAATTATTGGACCTATACTTATGCATTTATCTTCGGTTTAACACAACAGGCACCAGACACACACTAGGCATCATACACACTAGGATAAAACAAACATTAGGCTGGAAGTCAGAAAAGAATTCAAAGAATTTTACTGGAAAGGCTTGCTGTTAGGAAAGGAAGTTATTGAGATGAATTAATGCACAGTATGTCAATTTTGTGAAATGTATGATAAAGGAACAAAAACATTTATACCAAAACAGAGATGCAGAACTAGGAAACAGGATTTGTTCAACTGAAATTTCAAGACGGCCAGAGACCAAAGGACACAAAAATGAAATCAATATACAAAGAGGCCAAACCGCCAAACATACCAGTAATACAAAGAGAAACAACTACACGGCAGTGAGGAGAGAGGCAGAAAGAAATTTTGAAAAAAAGGAACAAACAAATGTAAAACAGAACAAATCATATTCTATAAATACAGCAACAACCAATTGCAGGTAAAGGATAATATTCAGAGCTTTAAATGCATGGATGGCAAAATACTCAAGAAATTGTTCACGACTTTTGTCAGACCAAAGCTGGAATATGCAGCAGTTGTATGGTGCCCCCTATCTTAAGAAGCACATCAACAAACTGGAAAGAGTGCAAAGACATGCCACTAAGTGGCTCCCAGAACTGAAGGACAAGAACTATGAGGAGAGGTTAGAGGCATTAAATATGCCAAATATACTACACAAATATATATACTATACATGCACAATACTAGGATGCACAATAAACTACCCTACACAGGCTGAGTATGGTGTGCACAATAAATTATTAGCTAAAAGATAAGACCGAGTTTGTATAAATGGGGTTAAGTCAGAGTGGGAAAATGTAAGTGGAGTGCTTCAAACCTGTCCTGGGACCTCTGTAATTCATAATATATACAAATAATTTAAACTCAGGTTTGATCAGCAATATTTGAAAATTTCCAGATGATACAAAAGGGATTTTTTCTGGATTCAGGATTATTTTTTTATGGCTGAAAACATGTTTTCAGCAATAAAAGAAATACAGTATTGCTGGAACAACCGTGGACATCTTCAAGAGAAAACCTGAACATTTTCAAGAAGTGCCAGACAAACAAGGCTGTTGTGGATATGTAGGCCTCTCCAAGCAATAGCCTGTTGGACCAAGCTCTCACATGTCAAACCTGGCCTTGGGAAGGGCTTGGTGAGTAGAACAACTACCAGAACCCAATAATGCATGTATCAAGCAGATAACTAGGTTGTAGGAGATAGATAACATAGTGATTATAAGAAAACTAAAAACTCACTGGAAGCAATATAAATTACAAGAATTGATACTCAACTTCTTTCCATTGTACCTCCCGTGTGTCAGCTTATCACTCTACTGCTAATATCACGGTATTGCAGAATATGTCTCTACATTGCCAAGGTGTCCAGGCAGTGCACACCACATAATGCAGTGCAGTCCTGTAAGAATAAGCACAGTAAGTATGGGCACGAAGGGGGTGCAGCAGTGGCTTGTGAAGGGCTGGAGAGTAAATGGACATGCCCAGGGGTAAAAAGCATTAGGGTAACAGAACATAGCCCATAAAACTAGTAATGACTGTGAATGAATAATTATATGAATGCAATAATACTTCATATCTCAATAGGAATACTAAGCAGGATGCCAGACAAGGTACTGGTGGTGGTAGTGGTTGGTACAAGTCCTCACCTCCCCACACAGTACCCTTGTTCCTTACTCAACACCACCTTGGACTTTTATTACAGAAAAATAGAATCAATTAATATAATAAAATATAAAATATAAGTGTTTACTTACGATAATACTATCGGTGGAACACAAAATCTTCTTCTTCTTGATAGTAGGCGCAGTTTGCATGAAGGGTTTGTCTTCGCCATGACTGAACTGACGACAAAATGGCCGCTGTGTTGATATTTAGCGTCGGGTGACGCTGTGACGTCACAGGTGAGGGACGCTTTGCGCAATTACTCCCTCGTCGCTTGAACCCATCATTAATAGTTTATAGTTTTGTTATTTTTATTATTTTATTTACAGTCATGTGCTCCACACCCACCCAACTGGGCGGCAGCTTTACAGTCATGTGCATGCATTACCTACAGTAAGCAAATGCTGGATACTTCGCTAAGATTTCGGGCAGCACATCATTATGAATGAAGTACTTACACATTTCCTGGACACTATTGATGGTGTTATCTCTAAATTCCGAGATTTTTTCACATTCCATTATATAATGACGCAAAGTATGCGAATAGTTCTGCTGACAGAGTTTACATTTAGTCAACTCTACCCTTATTAATATTCTCCTTTGTTATGTTCATTCATAGAATCACCTGATCCATCGTCCAGGCCACGTAACCCAAATTACACTGGTAATAGCACTTATGCTTATTATAATGATTCTAAATTGCATGCACTAAAACACACTGCCAGAAGAATTAATTGGACTAGCTTATAGAAGGACCCGCACTGCTGAAATGCTTAAGCTCTTTCAAACGGCTCTGGCTGAGGCCAGGGAACGTATGGTAGAGGGGAGGCAGACAGACTGGGAAACTTTTGTCAGTGGTCTCAATTCTCACACCCCGATCGACTTGGAGAGTTTTTAGTTTAGTTCGTTTATTATGCACCCCGTACCCATCCTGTGGGCGGTAGTGGAAAGGGTTACAGAGGCACATAATGGGCTCAGGGACTGAGCCCCACAATTCATTTAGCTAAGCAAGTTACAATCTTGATGAGCTAGTTACAAAATTCAATATAAGTCGTCACATCAACAATGGGTTCGAGATCGACCTCAAATACAGGTTCTAAATTAAGCAACTGACATATGTGGAGAGCTAGTGTCACAATTTATATGTTTGTCCTGCACACCGCCCCCCATCCAGTGGGCAGCGGTGGATAGGTTACAATCACTTAGTTACTACCTACAGTTAGCAAACTGGGGATATTTGGCTAGAATTTCTGGTAGCAGATCATTTTGAATGAAATATTTACACATCGCTGGAACATTGGTAATAGAATTGTCTCTAAATTCACGTATGTTTTCGCACTCCATCACATAGTGACGGAGGGTGTGGGAATAATTTTGTTGACACAGTTTACATTTGGTTAGGTCTACATCAGCAGATAATGAGAATTCCCAGAGATACTTGTAACCGAGTCTAAGCCGAGCAGCAGTAACATCTAGAAGTCTGCTGATTTTATTGGATGATCCATAGATATGGGGCTCCTCTTGCATGATAGTGTGATGATAGATGGAATTACTGGTGTCAATTTCACTTTGTCTCAGATCTACAAGATCTTGTTGAAGTTCTCGGTGTACTGCTGCTCTCAGATTGCTCATTGACAATCCAAGGTTAAACTCAACGGCTCCTTTAAAGGCAGATTCTTTGGCTAACTTATCAGCTCTATCATGCATTCGGAGGCCAACATGAGATGGAGACCACATGAAATGGACTCTGTTACCATCCTTAATACTATTGTTGTATTTGTGTCTAGCTTCGGACACGAGCATGTTACAGTTATGTCTTAAAGAGTTGAGAGCATTTAAGGATGCTAAGGAGTCCTACCTTACCTTGATACCTTGAGGTGCTTCCGGGGCTTATCGTCCCCGCGGCCCGGTCATCGACCAGGCCTCCTGGTTGCTGGACTGATCAACCAGGCTGTTGGACGCGGCTGCTCGCAGCCTGACGTATGAGTCACAGCCTGGTTGATCAGGTATCCTTTGGAGGTGCTTATCCAGTTCTCTCTTGAACACTGTGAGGGGTTTGCCAGTTATGTCCCTTATGTGTAGTGGAAGCGTGTTGAACAGTCTCGGGCCTCTGATGTTGATAGAGTTCTCTCTCAGAGTACCAGTTGCACCTCTGCTTTTCAACGGGGGTATTCTGCACATCCTGCCATGTCTTCTGGTCTCATGTGATGTTATTTCTGTGTGCAGGTTTGGGACCAGCCCCTCTAATATTTTCCACGTGTAAATTATTATGTATCTCTCCCGCCTGCGCTCAAGGGAATACAGATTTAGGTTCTTTAGTCGGTCCCAATAGTTTAGATGTTTTACCGAGTGGATTCTAGCAGTAAAGGATCTCTGCACGCTCTCCAGGTCAGCAATTTCACCAGCAGTGAAAGGGGCTGTCATTGTGCAGCAGTACTCCACTCTAGAGAGCACAAGCGTTTTGAAAAGTGTCATCATCGGTCACTTACAATTAATGTATCAAGTTTGGAGACTTGTACACATTTCAGTGCAAGGAGCAAGGCAAATAGTTCAGTCTGAAGGGTAGAGGCCCAGTTGTTTATACGGACTCCCCACTCAAAGTACAAGCCATCGCCCATTGTCAGAACAACTGCACTTCCAGCTGCACCCGTGGTGCGGTGTAGGGAACCATCAGTGTATATGATTTGAGAGAGAGAATGCTCTGTGGACACAGCATCAATATGGCTTAAGGCGTTGAGCTTTGCCTCAAGACGAAGCTTGGGCTGATCTCTAATTTTCTTCTTGGGTGGAAAGGGAGGGATTAAAACTGGAAAGGGTGTAACCTCCCACGGTGCAGGAAAGTGCCGTTGTTGTTTCTCTTGGTACAAATCATGAATCTG
Source organism: Procambarus virginalis (assembly GCA_020271785.1). Classification (NCBI taxonomy): domain Eukaryota; kingdom Metazoa; phylum Arthropoda; class Malacostraca; order Decapoda; family Cambaridae; genus Procambarus; species Procambarus virginalis. The sequence continues at coordinate 5,863 of WNGS01130739.1, forward strand.
ATACATTCTGAGTTGAGTTCCAGTTTTTGTTATCCATTTGGAACAATGCTGATCTTCAATAAAGTAATTCTGAAGGGCTTCTGTGCAAGGATTAGGATGAGTTAGCCTAAGCATTTTTATACCAATTTGACAGTTAATTTCAGTAACACGATCAACAACGCTCAGAATATTAAGTTCCTTTCTCATATTAAGTATCTTTGTGGTACGAGGGCACCCAAGGATTATCCTCAAGGCTTCGTTCTGCAGTTTTTCAAGCCCTCCAAGCTTTCTTTCAGGCATCAAAACAAGCAGAGGTGCAGCATAATCCACTAAAGATCTGATGTATGCAAGGTACATCATTTTGACAATTCTGACATTGGCACCATAGCCTGAGTGATAACCTGCGACAGCCTTGAGAGCTCGGAGCCTCTCTTTATACTGACGACAGAGTCTGAATACAACAGGCCCATACAGTGGCACCTCAAGGCCAAGGTATTTGAATCTGTTTACATAGTCAAGCTGGGAGCCATCAGACAGTTGCATCTTGCGAACAGCTCCTCCCTGCCTGGGTGGGCGCCGATTTAATATCTTTGTTTTCTCTGCTGAGATAATTAAACCTAGATCCTGACATGAGTCTAATACAGAGTTAAGAGTGTTCTGCGTGATAGCATACCCAGTGGTGTGTATCATTATATCATCAGCATAGCTAATGATGTGGACGTTGGGTTTGCTCGGTATAGAGTTTAACAGCGTGTTTATTAAGATATTAAATAAGGTAGGACTGAGGACACCACCCTGCGGGGTACCTAGTTCAAAGTCTCTTGTTACACTCCTATGCCCCTGGAAAAATACAGATGACTTCCTGTTGGATAAGTAACCCCTGATCCAACAAAGAAGCCGACAACCAATATTCATTCTTGCAAGCTCACTCATGATAACATGTCTATTTGCAATGACTTGGAGATACTATGAACATGTTTGCCATACAATTTTTGTTTTCTCTAACAGTCACATACCATAGAGAAAACGTCATTGTATTGGATTTTCGTGGTAAGACTATTGTATTATTGACACGACGAGTGTAATTAATCGACGTAGGTTTTTTTGTTTGTTACCGGTCTAACGCATCCTTGTGTGACATTTTATACATATGTCCTTGTAGAACATTTTATTGCGAACACATTGGCACAAAAATGAAATATGTACTTTGAAAATTAAGGTCAGGACAGTGAAAAGAAGAAACTTTTCAATACTAATTTCGTTGATGTGCGGTAACGGGTAACACGTCACCCACTTCCCACACTCTTGAGGATGGGCGCGATCATGATTCTACATTTATATGCATATGTACGTGTAGGGAATTTTATTGCGATTTCAGTGATACCAAATTTAACGCTGTAGAATAAGTGTGGAGTTTACAACCCTGAAAAGAATAGAAACATTTCGTCGCTGTTTGGAGCTCACGGCTAGTGATCTATGTATAGTTGTTTATTTGCGGCCAGTCTAACGCATCCTTGTGTGACATTTTATACATATGTTCTTGTAGAACATTCTATTGCGAACACATTGGGCGCTGCCCAATAAACTCGACACTCGGGGCAAAATTTAAAAAAACAAAATTTTAATCTTGATGGAACATAAAATGGCCGCCTGTGTTTATGGTGTCGTCAGATGGCGCTGTGACGTCACAGGTGAGGGAAGCACGTACTGCGCATTAATGCCTCGATCCCTAGTTATTTATTATATTTATTTATTTTATTTATTTACATATATACAAGAACGTACATTGGGGGTTAAGAGAAACATAGAGTTTAAGTTGGAATTACAATCTTGTAAAGCCACTAGATATGTGAGATTTTTCTCTACGCCTACCTCCCTTAGGAGGTGGACTACAAGTTTAAAGGCTGCTCTTGGCAGTTAAGCATGAGTCCAGTAGAAAAAGGAGAAGCGGGAGCAAACCGCCAGGCTTCCACCAGCAGGGGTGGAAACCTGTCCACAATAGGCCGCTGGTTCCTCCTAGTTAAACATGACGTTAAAACCAATAAAGGGTAACCGACGGGTTCTCACAATCAAATTTTATATTTGTTGTGTGGCGCTATGAATTGGAATTCGAATTCCCAAGAGCGCAGCCGTCATATCAAAGATTTAAAACAACAATATCAAATATATATCAGAACAATGGGAGTGGTACAGAATAGTTGAAGGTTGACATCAAAGACTGTTAACAAATAACAATTTATTATAACAAGAGACTAGACTACTACATTAAAACAAAAGAATGTCAATGACGTTACTCGAACATAAGCGTGCCCACAGAGGAATCAACACGCAAGCAAGAACTAACAGATCTATAATCACAATTACAACAAATGACACAGTGAGTTCTGGAACACGTCTCCAGTAACCTCCTAACTGTTCTACGCCTCAGTGCAGTCTACACCTGCAATAGCGGTTGCAATGCAATCAAATCAGTAGCCTTTCAATGACATCAATAACTAATGGGTTCACTGGCAACTCCAGCACCCTTCCTCAAATTAATCTTTACGTTAATGTCCATCCAGTGGCACCATAACCAACAGCTAAATAGCAACCCTTGCTGTGTGGCTGCATACTGAACTAACCTGAACACAGGTGTGCCCACTGATGACGCAATATGCAAACTCAAAGAAAAATATCACAGACTAAGTTACACCACAGCGTGTGATTTAATTACGTTACAGTCCAACCAGTGGCATTTGCAACACAGCTATTCAACAGCCCCTCGAGAAATGACAGCAGGCTCCATCCTGCTGACACTTCGGGCTGACAACATGAACTAACTGAACAATTCATCCACTGATGACACAAGCAAGCAATCAATAGTGACACGACTTCCTAGTGGCAGCTACTCTAATCACAAGCTTAAGGTCCTCCAGTCCAACAGGAGCGACCCCCGTAATCAGGTGGGTAGTCTAACAGTGACTCCCCCTATCACAACTAAAGTGAACACAGTCAGGCAAGGTGGGATTCTGGGACACAGCTCCACTCATCCCTAAGTTACTTTACCCTCGTCACTAGACGATAACCAAAAGAAATTGCCTTAATCAATTGCAACATTGATTATGTGAATAATGATGGAAATTGACTGATCACAGCAGTCAGCAACAAGTACTACTTTAATCACAAACAAGTGTCTCACTCTAGACAACAACATGATAGTACTCTACGTTAACACAAGTCCTCTTGTCACAATAACTCAACTCTTAAATTACATCACACTTGACTCCTTGCAAGTATTCAGTGAGTAATTCTTAATTAAGGTCAAACGGACCACTAATTACATCCCAATTGAGTTACGTTAACTAAGCCTACCCCAAGTGGGTGGCTTCTCAACAGTCTGTGTATCACTAATTACGTTTACTTACTAATGAGTGCTAATTACCCTAATTAGCCTTGAGCAATTAATTAACTGTCACCAGGACCGATAATTAATCATACATAAATACGTCTCACTCCGCACTGCCTAAGCAGGTCTCATCAAACACTGTGAATTCACGGAAGAGGAGTTAATTACCCTAATTAACAATGAGTGCAACTTAATCCACTGTCACCAGACAGAATATGATTAATATAACGTATTATGCTAACCCCATGACCTCGCTTTACCGAGTCATCTGAGTCCTCAAGACTCCAGACGTTAATTACTCCACTAATTATCATGAGCCACTAATTGCCCCAACCCTGAAAGGCAGTTAGTCTCGAGCAACTGACGTTAGCACTATCACTGACAGACTCTGACAGATCCTCTCCCACTACGTGAATTCATGATGAGAATGCTAATTACATAATTAGCTAGAGTGGTCAATTAATTGTCACACGGACAATAATTGCACCGGACACGTATTCCCACAAGCTCAAGTTCAGCACTGTTCTCCCATAACAGCACTCACTCATTCAACAACTTCAAGTGTGCACCCCCTTATCCAGTTAATTACCCCTAATTAACTCACTGAATCCTTAAGTACTCAACACAACTTAAAGAAACAAAGTAACCCTAAGGTTACATAGGTCACACATATAATGGCATGCAAAACATTATAAAATAGCACTGCCCACATACAGTTGCGACTACTGCAACTCGTTAATTACTATGCCCACACAGTATGACACACGGTTTTGCAACACTCAAGGTATACCAATCTTACTGTCCCTCTAATCTTGCAAACGTTGCAAAAGATCGCCCGATCCCGGTGGCTTCAGCAAGACAATATACGTTAATATAAGACACCGTCGCTCTACGCGGACAGCTGGCACTAATTCTCCCATAATTAGGCAAATTAACAAATTGCTCGCTCCCATTAAGTGACTGAGAATTTCCCTGAATACTCAAAGGGTCCCTTTAAATCCTCAACACAGTTCCTAGGACAGTAATATCGTATACCTGATAACACTGCACAAACCTGCACATAATGATACCGTCAGCATGCCCCCCATGCTAATGACATCATTAGGCAATCAGTCAGCGATCACATCTACTGACTCACCACACAACACAGTACAACAATCATGCAAATGAAACACATGGAAATGCCTTACATAAACAATGTAAATTAATCACCAGGACATATACAGACCTCAGGATATCCACTAATAACCCTGCCCCACGGGCCTGCTTAATTAACTCTAACCTGGCCTAATTACATAATGAGGTACCATGGCACTAACCAAGGCTGGACGATTATACAGAATCGCCAGACTGGATCATTTATATGATGATTCTCTACACTGACTGGTCCCAAACTCTAGTCAGTCTACACACAACAATATCTACAGATATATAATTATAACACTACGTGATTTACAGTGACAATTTCCCCTCCAGGTACTGCCCCACAGTCACCTGGGCATGCCACAGACGGGCGTCTCAGCTACTTCCCTAGCCTGGCCGGGCTAGGGGCTCACACAACTTTTCTCTATGATTTCCACTAATTAGACACTGATAAAGTACTCACGTTTCCGTCCACACATTTCCTCATTTCCCAGGTCCTTACCACCTGGCTGTCAACACTTAGCTTGCTCCTCGTGCGTCGACAAGATGTGGCCTTAGGCTGTCCTGGGAATGTGGCCAGGGGTGGCCAAAGGTGGTGGCCAACATGTGGCCACTGCGTGGCCTTCAGGAGGGTGGCCACGGGTGGCGCGTGACGTCACAGCACCCCACCCCACCCGGGCTACTCGCGCGCGCGGGGTAAGGTGCCGGGCCGGCCGGCCGGGCCGGGCCGGCCGGCGGGCCGGCCGCCGGGCCGGCCGGGCCGGGCTGGCCGGGCCGCACGGGTGGCCAGGGTTGCCACGTGGCGCCTGGGGTTATACACACATGAGGATGGGGGATCACTAACAACCCCATCATACCAGAGCATGACTCGCTCTTACACTGGGGTGACAGGGTGACACTGGCCGGCGTCACCTACCACATGGACGACGTCGGGCGGAATTCAAAGTCCAAGTCCCAGTTTCTCGCAAATTTGGGCTTCGACACACCCAGGGTGGCTGGAGTGCCATGCAATATGAGTAAACAGAACGACAGGAGCGATAACGGTGGTGGGGGTGGCAGGCCCGCCACCCCCGCACCTAGACACTTTCACACCCTGGCTGCCCAATTCAAACTAAACTCTCTTGGCGGCTAGAGAGGCTCACATGCCCATATTTCTCCCCCTACCTTGTCTTGACCAATCAGCAGGAAGCCGGCACTGGTCCGATGCCGCTTCCAATGACAGCTTTCGCGCCAAACTCGGCATAGGAGTAGGGGCTTAGACCAATCACACGGGCCCCAGTGCCCCCCGCCTGTGGCGTGGCGTGACTTCACAAGGGGGAGGCCTAACACCAACGATGTCCTCCATTGGTGGGGGGGAGGCAGCGTTCCCCCACTGTCCCCCCTCCACCTCTAACGGTTTTTTGTTATACTACCCTCTTTGTTTCACAGAACAGGCAAATTTTGCTGTAAATCTCTCTACAGAGCAATCACAGACTCTCATTAGTTTTAACTGACACATTTAACATAAGCTTTCAATGATACCCAACAAGTATATTTAAATTTGAAAGCTTCAGTTTCTAGAGTCCCTAGACGACTAGTCTATTCTAGAAACTAGGAAAACTAGAGCTGAGGAGATCTACATCTCCTCACACTACCGCCCACTAAAGAATACATTTTCCTGCAAGGGAAATACATTCAAAACACCAGATAGTTTTTCGCACACACCTCCCCAACAGGTGTACTAGCTAAACGCAGTGTGTCGTGTGTAACACTGTTTCCTATGCATCACTGTCCTGAGGGTCCCTGAGCACTACCACCGGATCCCCTGTTGGGCTTCCTGACTGGAGTGGCCACATGTTCGTCGC
>WNGS01130748.1:0-21779 GCA_020271785.1 Procambarus virginalis
ATAACGTTTCTATTAACAATATCTTTCAAGGACCCCTTTCCCTTCTTTTATGAGCTGTGGAGAAGAAGTTCCTGTAAATAGGTCTAATAGGGGGTATAGGTGTTGTGTTAGTTGTAATCTTCAGAGGTTGCATGGCGTTTCACTTTCCTGCTTATGATGTCTTCAATGATACCATTGGAGAAGCCTGTTTTGACTAGGACCTGCCTTACTCTACAGCGAGTTCTTCGTCGACTTGCTTCCATTACTGAGCTGTGGCCTGAGAGCAGGCGGGTCGACATAAGCTGTTAACATGCACTCCTCTTGTACCTATCTGGGGCAGTCACTGTTGGCATTTTAGGCACATTCCTATGTTTGTGTTCCTTAGTGTAGACTGTAGTGTGGAAACCTCCGCTCCTTTCCATGACTGTTACATCTTAGAAAGGGCAGCTCACCATCCCTTCTCCATCTCGTAAGTAAACTACGTAACACAGAATTCTGCTCAAACGCTTCTTTCAGCTCCTGCAGATGTCTGACATCAGGTACCTGTGTAAAAATGTCGTCAACATACCTGCAGTATATGGCCGGTTTCAAGCACGGAAACAAGGATTATCAAGAAGCTAACAACACTGTATGGAGGGCCCATGGCAATTCCACGACCAAGAGACGGCTTCCTGAACTGTGCAGGTATCAACCTCACTGAGGACCAAGTCACTCTCCTAAATCTGGGTATAAACTGTCACGTGTATGTCCAGACCAAGTGCGTTGGCCCGGAAAGTGGAGTTGGAGATCCTGTTGGACGACATATTTGACCTCGAAGCACAAAGAAGGTCACCACCAAAGACACCTTACAAGCTGAAATTATCGCAGAAGGAGGAAAGAATCGAAGCAACTACAGAAGAACTATACTGACCCCCGAGCTCAAAGCGGCAGCCAAGAGCCTTCGTGAGAACAAGGAGATAGTTGTCAGGAGAGGCGACAAGTCGCCAATTTACGTCATCCTAAGAAAGACGAATATCTGGCGAAAATGAACCACATACTCTCTGACCAAACTAAATTCCAAGGGTAACGAAGGACACCACAACCGAATTGAAAACAAAGGTCAACAAGTTGATTGAAACTGTGAATGCCAAGAAATCCGGACTCCACCTGCCAAAGATTATTGGAGAATATAAACCTGGATATGCGTATGGAAACGTCAAGACGCATTAAGCCTGGAAACCCACTTCGGCCAGTTATCAGCCAGATACCCACACCCACGTACAGACTGGCGGAAACGACTCAACGGCTTACTGACTCCTTATGTCCCGCGCAACCTCAGCCTGAAATCCCCGAAGGAATTTGTTGACTTACTGCGGGGAACACGGGCTACAGGGATAAGAGCATCGTTGGACGGAGAATTACTGTTCACCAACGTACCTGTGGATGAAACAATCGGGATGATAATGGACCGAGTGTATCGAGACCCGGCATGTACTCCCCCTTGACATGCCAGAAAATATCCTGAGGACACTACTCCAAGCTTGTACTAAGGAGGCACCCTTCTTGAGCCGGATGGGCACATGGTATAAGCAAGTAGATGGGGTCGCTATGGTTCTCCCCTAGGCGGTCCTGTTTGCAAACTTCTACATGGGTACTATTGAGGAAAACGTCTTAGTCGACTTGAACTTGATTCCGGCCATATACTGCAGGTATGTTGACGACATTTTTACACAGGTACCTGATGTCAGACATCTGCAGGAGCTGAAAGAAGCGTTTTGAGCAGAATTCTGTGTTACGTTACGTTTCACTTACGAGATGGAGAAGGATGGGGAAGCTGCCCTTTCTAGATGTAACAGTCATGGAAAGGAGCGGAGGTTTCCACACTACAGTCTACACTAAGGAAACAAACATAGGAATTTGCCTAAATGCCAACGGGGACTGCCCAGATAGGTACAAGAGGAGTGTTGTTAACGCTTATGTCGACCGTGCTCTCAGCCACAGCTCAGAATGGAAGCAAGTCGACGAAGAACTCTGTAGAGTAAGGCAGGTCCTAGTCAACAACAACGGCTTCTCCAATGGAATCATTGAAGACATCATAAGAAGGAAAGTGAAACGCCATGCAACCTCTGAAGATACAACTAACACAACACCTATACCCCCTATTAGACTATTTACAGGAACTTCTTCTCCACAGCTCATAAACGGAGGAAAGGGTCTGAAAGATATTGTTAATAGAAAACGTATATCCCTACAGACAAAAATCAGAAGATACAATTGACGATTTACTATAAACCAAGAAAACTGCCAACCTACTCATGAGAAACTCTCCAGACACAAGCAGAACGCTTTGAAAGAGACCATGTCGTCTATGCCTTCAAATGCCCCTTGGGGACTGTAAGCCCAAAGAACTCAATATATAGGCAAGACAACAACATCTCTTTCCAGGCGATTAACGATGCATAAGCAACAGGGCTCTATCAAGGAACATATAATCTCTTCCCACAACCAACCATCACCAGAGAAATCTTAACAAACAACACAGAAATCATTGATAGATACAGCGACAACAGGCGGCTTGACATCTGCGAGGCACTACACATCAAGAAGTCAACACCAGCAATCAAAGCCAATTAACGCACAACTATATATTCTACCCACTTCAAGACTCCGCTCCAATATAGAAACATCAAGAAATACGGGCCAATAGGCCTTCTGCAGTTACAGATCTATTCTTTCTTCCGCTTATACCATTGTTTCGTGTTCTGTGTTTGTTCTCACCTCACCCCAAACCATTGTAACATGTCACCTCACCCAAATGCAGGTATAAAAACTCTGTTCAGTTTATAGTGTTCTGTGTGTGTAACTAAAGTCTTTGAAAATGTAATAAGTTTTACGAAACGCGCTCAAGTGTCGCGTCAGACTAAGAAATAAAGAATGAATTTTGGAGAATTGATTTTTCATTTACCGTCATCAGTAAAACAAACATAAGGAAAATTGAGAAAATTCGTGTTAGAATTATTAATCTTACTTTTTCGGTCATATTTAATAACATATATATATATATATATATATATATATATATATATATATATATTATATATATATATATATATATATTGTGACGATAATCTCTTATCAGAGATTTAGCCTGCTATTTCTACGACTCACTCCTGTCCTCATCAATATACAAGATACGTTTTGTAGTGGCTAAACGTATTATAAGATAGCCACACGTACCAGCAACTCCCTCCTCCCCCCCCACTCCAGCACCTGCTGCACCTGGTCGACGCGCCGAACCCTTCAACTGCCTAACTAGCGACTTGCGGCCATCCAGCTTCCTCATGGCCGCCAACCAACACTCCACTCCGGCTCCTCGCCAATCACAAGACCTCGCCAGTTATTGTTGGAGTCCCTTGCGTTTCTGCCAGTCAGAATATTGTGTGCTCGCAAGCTATGAACTCCTAAGTGACTCACCTTGTGTGGTCAAATAGAGGTTTATAGTTAGTGCATATATTCCAGCATTCATATTTTATTTACTTTTGTATGTCAATTCTCCTCCCATTAACGTAATCTATTTTTCATGTTTATGTATTTTTTTTCCACTTGACATTTGTTACCATTAAGCCAAGATTTTGCATTTGTTTCAATTTGTGTTTTTTTTATTGTTATTAAAATCCGTTTTTATTATTGTCTTTCGTATTTCCGACCTACCACAGATTACCAATCACACAGTCATTCTTTTTTTCTCTTTTTTTTCCCTTTTCTTTTTTTATATATTATATGTGGCCCAGCACTGACACCTGCTAGTTGGAAGACTGCCGACCACCATTTCCAACTCGTTACCGTCACATATATATATATATATATATATATATATATATATATATATATATATAATATATATATATGATATATATAATTGTAATAATAATAATAAGGGCACATGGTAACCGAAAATCCGAAGAAAAATTAAATATTTACGAAAAATTACGAAAAATACTACGACGTTCTGGCAACACGGTGGTGCAAACCATTTTATGTTATCTTGAAAAATAATGTAATTAGAGTCAAATTTCCCGCTGCAAGTTTCCCCAATCCGGTCCTCGCGGCCTGGGTGCGCCGTGGGGTATGTGTCTTACGTTGTAGAAGTCTAATATTTCGTAATATCGCGGAAAATAACGTTTTATGCATAAAACGAATATAAATTCGCTCATTGGCAACACACTCGTGTGAGGGAGGGGGTAGGTTTGCTGAAGAGGAGTCAGTCACTCTGTGTGTCCCTGAGCGTGTTGATCTATCGTGGATGCGCTCTCACAATATCTCCCAGAATTATCGTTATTTGTGTTATTTTACTGCAATATGACGTACAAAAGGAAGCTGAAGAAAGCTATGAAAGCTAAATCCTTGCTAGCTGCCCGTAGAAGGTCCGAGTTGGCTAGAATACGTACATTACGCACATTGACTAGTGAAGATCGTGGAGGCCTCTCAGCTGCGAGTGTGAGGAGCTTGTCGCAGCCAGCAGCCCTCCACCCCACAATCGAACCCACTACCACCGACATGTTCCACCTGCTACTCCACCGCTACTCCAAAACCAAGAAAGGCCCCTGAGGGAGCTGACCCGGCTATGGCGCAGGTGCCTACTAGAGCCACTGCAGTGCCACCTTGACGACCCATATTTCTGACCAATTATATTAGGTTAGTATGTTTTAGTGTCATATTGTGATATTACTTCATAAATATTTGTACATATAAAACTGGTGGCAAATATATCAATTTTTTTTTTTCCTAAATTTTTTTTTTTTTTTTTAATAATTTTTTTTTATTATTATTTTTCAGGCGATCTGCATGGAACTTGCACACCTTATTGAACCCATGCCTATCTACAGGGGTGCAAATTTTGAATGATATTGGTCAACATCAACCTCAGCTAAAGGTGGCTGAACTTTGAACTTTGTTTGTGCAGGTAAATATTTTACAATTTTATCTGATTGCACACGCTTTATTTATTATTCAATTTACATGAAACTTGCACATTATATGTAGAGTTTATGCCTCTAAAAAATAGTGGTGGCTTTTCTTTCTACGTAGATTTATTGATTTTATAAATATTTATAAACATCATATTGTTGCATACGAATTTTGGGAAATTTAGAAAATCTGTATTATTGCACTAAATACATCTGGGATAAAAATCTACCAGCTAAATCTTTATTATATAGTAAGGTCATAGCTAAGTGTCATAGAAATGATTTCGGTTCATAATTGTGGACTGTGGAATGATTTGAACATTGTTGAAGAATTGTCTAAAAAAACGTTTTTTTTTTTTTTCTCCTCTCTATTTAGGCTGCGATGCTGAAACTTGGCCCAGTTGCAGCACCTTTCACATGTATCAGGATAATAAAATTTGAATGCCCTACAACAACTTTCATTTTCCAAACTGTGAGTCCCCATAATAATACAACATTGTTATTTCATATCTTTCATGTATATATGAAAGATAATTTAAACACTTACCTTGCTCTTTAATAGCTTGATAACAGTCAGTGTAGATAAAATAATTGAAGATTTAGATACATCTACCACAGTTCTAACTGTGTTAACTGTTGACTGTAGATTCTGTGGGTGCGGAGGGCGGATAGTGACTGGTACAGCACCCACATATAGGCAACCATAAAAAGATGCTATTAGATCCACTCCAGGTGGGTAAATAAGTGCTACGTGATCACCAGTGTTTATATGACCTTTCTCCAGTAACAGGCAGCCTACACGCTCTGCCTTTTTATGGAGCTGGGCACAAGTGAGTGATGTAGCAACTTGGCTTTTAGAGTTGAGTAGTGTCAGAATTCATGATTTTCTGTAGTCGATGCCCGCCACTTTAGAATGTCAGCAATGAATTGAGGGTGCTGTAAAGATAACAAATAAAATTATACTATTGTAAATTTACAGTTTTTAATGTTAACCTGCCATATTTTTTAATACACCATTATGCAAATGCTATTCATAAGAATCACTAAAATATTATATTCAAGAAGGAACATCTATGTTACGAATACTGATGACTGATATTGTGCTAATAGAACCTGAATCAATGGAAAGCAATATGAACCAATGGAATCTAATCCAATTACTATTTGGATGCCATATCCAAATAAATTTGACGGACCAGGTTATCAAGATTGTAGTACTAATACACTAAAAAGTCAGGCTCTGAATATTTGAAAAGAACCTTTATAAGGAAGGCACTAGTTGGTCCTTAAAGCAAGTATCTTATGACTCACCCTTCTCATGCCATCTTCATTATCCATGAGCCCCATGTCCCGGCCCTGTGCACTAGCTAATCTGTTGCCTTGCACCAGGTTTCCTACCATTACACTCGCTGGTCCAACATCTGTGAAAGGAAGAAATAACCACATGCTGAAGTTGTTCATTTAACTTAAATGATCAAATATAAAATAATAATAATTAAATAAACATTTTAAAAATCTTGACCTATTCATTTCATTGGTATTTATTGATGTTATTACTATATTGTAGTCAGTGAATTTACAAAAGGCACTGTCTTTTAGCAGTGACATGCTACAAAATTAATATAATTCAGAACAGTATTTCAGATTTATAAGATGAATATATATAAGCAAATAAAATTTTGCCTTAATATAAATTATGCAATACTCAATATAACAAAAACATTTTGCAATAATTCAGATACAATATTTTAAATGTAATGAAAAGCAAACAATGCAAGGTTACTGTCCCCATACCGACACATGTTATTAATTATCCAGGGCAACAGATACAAACATGCTGCATAACTACTTCCAGTACTGAGATATTTAATCCTTGACATAAATTATTCTTAGTTCAAGACACCTTGACCAAAATGTTTCATCTTGTTCACAACCTTTAACAAAGATGGTGAACAAAATAAAACATTGAATAATGTGTCCTGGTTTATGCCATGCATATAAAGTCCCCAGAGGAGTGAATATGACTGCATACTGCAGCTAATAATTTTTGCCAAAACCAAAGTAGCAGTCATAGGCAATATGCACTACTGTGTATTTTTAGGTGTATATAAATATTACTAGATATTAACATAACAATAAATATGGTATACAGAAGGATAAAAAGGCATTTTAAGCATGGAATGAAGGACTATGCTATCAGCTGTCTTGTTTAAGTAAAAGCTTACTAGAGAACAGCACAGCATGGAATCTCAATAGGCTACCGAAGGAGTGCTGGTGTAATACAGCTCTGGCAAAGCTAAAAATGAATGGCTTTCTGTATTTGGATCAGCAAAACAGACATGTGAAGTATTTTGTTTGTGTTGAACAGTACTGCAATGTACAACAGTGGATGGTGATTAGTTTAATCCCTGCATTCTCTAGCACCACTACTACAACTTTCCCTATGTTCAGTCAATATGGCTACTTGTCATTCAGTGCTGCTAACTAGAGTGCTTTCCTTAGCATTCTTATGCAAATTATGCAAATAATATCAGTATCATCTGATCTGTTTATCCCAAATCTAAATTTATATAATTTCCAATGTTTTCCCAGGCCTACCTTGATCAATACCTGATCAACCAGGCTGTGACTCAAGTCAGGCTGTGAGCAGCTGCGTCCAACAGCCTGGTTGATCAGTCCAGCAACCAGGAGGCCTGGTTGACGACCGGGCCGCGGAGACGCTAAGCCCCGGAAGCACCTCAAGGTAACCTCAAGGTAAGGTACCTGCTTACTCAGCATTGGCATCATCTACTTGCCTTTTACCAAGGTCTACTGCACTTTACAGTACAGTATTTCTAAAAGTATGAGTATAAATACAAGCTAATTCAACATTCAATAACCTGAGGCATTCCCTCCATCCCCCCTTTTCAACAACAACAAAGTAATTCCTCTGGGCTTCAGTAGTAATCAGAGAAAGTTGAAAATTTCAGTATGCAGCAGGATGCTGCTTCTGAAAACTTTCCTTTTTAAGACTGCCGATAGCCTAGTTGATAGTGCTACGGCCTCACACTCATGGGGTCCGCAGTTCAAGACCTATACAGTCCAGGTGAATGGAAGTATCTACATGTTTGTTGACCAGACCACACACTAGAAAGTGAAGGGACGACGACGTTTCGTCCCACAATCGACTTGAGAATAGTCCAGGACGGACCGAAAAATTGTCGTCCCTTCACTTTCTAGTGTGTGGTCTGGTCAACATATTTCAGCCATGTTATTGTGGCTCATCGTCTGCATATTTACATTGTTCAAAAAGGTTCAAAGGTTTGCCACCAAACTAGTACCTGAAGTGAGGGGTATGAGCTGCGAGGAGAGACTACGGGAATTAAACCACACGTCACTGGGAGACAGAAGAGTTAGAGGGGACATGATCACCACATACAAGATTCTCAGAGGAATTGATTGGGTAGATAAAGACAGGCTATTTACCACAAGGGGCACACACACTAGGGGACACAGGTAGAAATTGAGTGCCCAAATGAGCCACAGAGACGTTAGAAAGATTTTTTCAGTGTCAGAGTAGTAGACAAATGGAATGCATTATGAAGTAATGTGGTGGAGGCTGACTCCATACACAGCTTCAAGTGTAGATATGATAGAGCCCAGTAGGCTCAGGAACCTGTACATTAGTTGATTGACAATTGAGAGGCGGGACCAAAGAGCCAGAGCTTAACCCCCGCAAGCACAACTAGGTAAGTACAACTAGGTAAGTACATGTTTTCTGTGGGAAGCCCCTTCGGCTCCCCGGAGCTATTCAGGTTGATATGTATGTCCCTAAACTTTGGCATCAGTCAGTGTGAATGGATTTCTTGGCCTACCGGGGACCACGGCCAGAACCTGGCCCCCCTCAGAGAGGCACGAGGAGCAATGGCCTATAGAAATGCACATGTTATTTGGAGCATTCTATAACTGCCATCGACTGGGATAGGCACCCAGAAAGATAAGTGCCTCAAAACAAAACCCTATTCTGGTTAAAACAACTAAAATAGACCAACTAGTGGACAGAACTCCCCAAATGAAAACAAGCAAACAACCATGACGTCACACGACCTGCGTCACATGTCTGTGCAGCTCCCCCCCTCCTCAGTAGGGGGAAGGGGGAACCCCAGACCTCCACAATGGCGATCCACCCACCAGTTCTTCGGCTGATGTGATACCGGCAGGGCCATGTGGCTCCAGCTCTAGACTCTTTGTTGTGCTGTACGTTGGGTCCAGTACTGCTCTTATGGCGTGCGAGCTGGGAGTAATATTCACAGGTACTCGGGCTGAACAACTCTCCTATTACGTATACTTTTAATAAAACTTTATACAAAACGTATATATTGGGGACAGGTCAGCGCTCGATAACGATGGACCAACCGTGGGGGACTGTTATACCAGAACATTTATATATGATCATCCTTGATATGAAGGCCGTGTCTGGTGCATATAATCGCAACCCGCTTTATTTGGAAAACTGTGAGCTTAGTAAAGTATTGATATCACAGAATAGCACTAATATTGTCAATATTGGGTGTGACTTCCCTCATAACTGCGCCAAGTTGTATTACACAGCATTACAAGCCTTAGGCTTCGATAAAGACAATATATTGTCTTATGATACATATGTGAATGGTGGAACCATACTGGCCTTTAATTTACAACCTGCGGATATAGATGACACCATCTCGATTGAAAAAAGTGGTAATCTGCGGATTGCTTTGGAATTTAAACGCGGTGTGGATAGAAATAAAGTCATTCTAGTTTACGGGTCTACAACAGGTGTGATCAGCATTAACGCAGATCGTCGCGTTATTTGTGATACGCGAGGATAAATATTAATATGAATTGTTTGGAAATAAATGAGGCTATCAGTAGCAATTTAGGCGATAAGGTAAACTACCTAGGATGTTTCCTAGCTGATGACGTAAGGAAAATACTGACAAAAATACATAAAAAAAGACCTGTGGTGTTCATAATCAACACTCTGGAGTCTGGTTCACGTAATAAAATGGGACATTGGATAACATTCTATGTAAATAAGGAAGAAGGTAGAAGCGAGATAGTTATACTAGACAGTTACGCTAATCCTGCAATAGGATCTTATTGAAGATATTTCGAAGAGTTTATGTCCTACTTCCAAGAGTATGTCCTATATATTATGAAGAAAAGGATTCAATCCCTGAATAGTTATTTCTGTGGGAATTACGCCGTTTATTTTGCCTATCATTTTTCCAGACTAGGCTTGGAGGACGCCCTGCTTCACTTTGATGAAGCATTTAAATATGGACAATTTCGCAAGAATGATGAAAAAGTGTTGAAATTCAATTATGCTCAGATGAAAATGCCTGTGTGTAAGCAAACTTTCTGCTTAAACGGCAATGATGCTGAGTGTGAAACGTTGTGTGACGAAGTTGGCTAGGATGATAGTGCGGTGAGTAATACTTTATGTTAGGATTGAATGATGAACATAATAATGTCTGTGTTTATTTTTACAACATTGACAACAAAAAACTTATAACCTTTTTTCCCTTTCTACAGATTGACAGGTAGACTAGCCTGCTGGGAAGGATCGATGGAGAGGATGAATGACTCCCAATCTACCTGTCTACAGATTGGATGATTGGCTAGGATGACCAGAAGCTTCGATGGACTGAATGAATGCCTTTCCACATCTGTCTGCTAAACAATAAAGAAGACTTATTATTATTATTATCGTTGTAAATCGCTTAAGTGTTTAATAAAAGAAATAAATTTATATAATGTGTTTACTTTTCCCCGTTTATTGCATATAATCTCTGCTGAGGGGAGATATGACTCCACCTACGCTAGAAAAAAGAGAAGTGATTTATGATGGACAGGTGATGCCCAGCTGGGGTGAGCATCGAAAAGCGCTTAAGGTTAATGGTTCACTTCCTGCTGCCACTCCCATCACCACCTATGTACCCTCCGGTCTGTCTGTCTGTCTGTCGGTCTGTCTGTGTCTGTCTGTCTGTCTGTCTGTCTCTTTCTTTCTCTCCTACCCTCCTGGCACTTCAACTCTCTCAAGTGCTACCTAAACGGAAGCTGACAAAAACCACAAAAACCACAAAATGGCTCTAAACACTCACGCCATAGGAGGAAGGTCCCCTCACTCTCACTCAGACTCCCTATCCTCTTCCTCCCTCACCCCTGTCCCTCCCCTACCCCAACAACATATGTTGGACCTTCTAGAGCACTCATCTCTTACTCTAGACGCATAGCAATACATAGTCTTTAATCATAAACTATTATCTACACACAGGATTAAGTCTACGGAAAACAAACATACATATTCATTTACTCTTAACAACATAACCACATACCTCTTACTTTAGCACATACCACATAGCCCTACATACTCCCCAAACAACATGACCACAATCTTCCCTGACCACATACCCAAAACACCGGACGCTTACACGCGTCCGACACGCCCCAACTTCCGGGAAAACCCCATTACAACATTATGTGGCTACATACCTGAGCACCACATGGCCAGCTGGCTCTAATGAGCTCACCTGGCCAGATGGCGCGCGGTGCCGTAGTCGTCATTTACACTACTTAGCCACAGGTACAGCGTGCTGGCTCGTGCAGGTGGATTGTGAAAGCGTTGTGATGGTTACAGGTGGCAAGTGTCCGCCAGCACGGTAATCGGGTTACGTTAGCCAGCAGACTGCGGGCGGCGGGGTATTATACCCTCTGACCCCCGGCGCCCACCTGTTGTTCTCTGATTATGGTGTGTTTAGCGGGGCGGGCTGTAGCTCTGCGTCTCCCATCTTTGTTACTTTACCCGCCTCTAAAATGTTGTATTCTCTAACTTCACACGGGAGCAGGTGACACACTCTTAGTAATTAGGTTGGAAGGTTGTACCCGCAGTCTGACGATGGTGACTCCTTATCCCCCCTTCCTCCCCACTCTCCTGTTACCCCGTGACCCCCTCCTTCAACCTCCTCCCACTTTCCTCCAACCTCATCCTCATCTTCTCGTGCAACCCTCCTCCTCCTCCTCCTCACTCAAAACACTCCCAAAATGTACTCTTTATCAAGGCGATGGGAAACATATCACATAATATATACATAGACGATACTGGAAGACCAGGTCTCAAATTTTAACAGTAAAACTGACACTGGAGCGAAAGATACAGAAGGAAATGCAGAATACAGGCAGTGTAGAGTAGAGGTGCCACAGGGACAACCAGAGAACACTATGAACATCACAGGGACAACCAGAGAACACTATGAAGATCACAGGGACAACCAGAGAACACTATGAACATCACAGGGACAACCAGAGAACACTATGAACATCACAGGGACAACCAGAGAACATTATGAACATCACAGGGACAACCAGAGAACACTATGAACATCACAGGGACAACCACAGAACACTATGAACATCACAGGTCCCCAGCGTTCAATCTCTTCCCAAAAGATCTAAGAAATATTGCCGGGACCAAACTGGACGTCTTCCAGAACCAACTAAACAAGTTCCTACAGAAGGTGCCGGACCAACCGGGCTGTAGTGGATAGTGCAGTGGATACAGGAGCCTTTTAGTTACAAGGGAATAGAACTTTCAAGAGCCGCCTGAAGGCAAACCCAAAAGTACTATTCCATACGTAGTTGTTATTAACCAGGAGGTTAGCCGCTCTTACCCTGGCAGTTCCGGTCGACCAGTGTGGAAATACTTGGCACAGGCGGCCACCAGCGGCTCCACCAGAGCGCTCTACTCTACTGGAATTAATAATTTTGTGGAAGACGTTCAATGTTAGTGTCGGGGCGTAGTCAGTGTCATCCCACGCTTCGGCTCCTCAATCATTTGCATGTGAGATTGTCGGTGTGAGAGGGCGTTGAGGGGGCTGTGGGTCCCACCCCGTGTGGGGGTGTGGGTGAGGGTGAGGGCGTGGGAGGCTGTGGTTACCACCCCGTGTGGGGGTGTGGGTGAGGGCGTGGGGGCTGTACTCACTTAGTTGTACTCACCTAGTTGTGCTTGCGGGGGTTGAGTTCTGGCTCTTTGGTCCCGCCTCTCAACCGTCAATCAACAGGTGTACAGGTTCCTGAGCCTATTGGGCTCTATCATATCTACACTTGAAACTGTGTATGGAGTCAGCCTCCACCACATTATTTCCTAATGCATTCCATTTGTCAACCACTCTGACACTAAAAAAGTTCTTTCTAATATCTCTGTGGCTCATTTGGGCACTCAGTTTCCACCTGTGTCCCCTAGTGCGTGTGCCCCTTGTGTTAAACAGCCTGTCTTTATCAACCCTGTCGATTCCCCTGAGAATCTTGAAAGTGGTGATCATGTCCCCCCTAACTCTTCTGTCTCCCAATGACGTGAGGTTTAATTCCCGTAGTCTCTCCTCGTAGCTCATACCCCCTCAGTTCTGGTACTAGTCTGGTGGCAAACCTTTGAACCTTTTCCAGTTTAGTCTTATGCTTGACTAGATATGGACTCCATGCTGGAGCCGCATACTCCAGGATTGGTCTGACATATGTGGTATATAATGTTCTGAAAGATTCCTTACACAAGTTTCTAAAGGCCGTTCTTATGTTAGCCAACCTGGCATATGCTGCTGATGTTATCCTCTTGATATGAGCTTCAGGGGACATGTCTGGCGTGATATCAACCCCCAGGTCTTTCTCTCTCTCTGAGAAAGTACCTCACAGTAGGGCTGTGGGTACCACCCCGTGTGGGTGTGTGTGTGAGAGGGCGTGGATACCACCCCGTGTGGGGGCTTGGGTGGGCTGTGGGTACCACCCAGTGTGGGGGTGTGGGTGAGGGCGTGGGGGGCTGTAGGTACCACCCCGTGTGGGGGTGTGTGTGAGGGCGTAGGGGGCAGTGGGTACCATACTCCCTGTGGAGGCGGGCGTGGGGAGAGAACGAACACAGAGCGGACAGCACGCTGGACTTCGAACCCGAACCTAGGATTACGAGTCCCAAGCGCCGTCCATTCAGCCACGACCCCTGTGTGTGTGTGTGTGTGTGTGGTGTGTGTGTGTAATTACCTAAGTGTAATTACCTAAGTGTAGTTACAGGATGAGAGCTACGCTCGTGGTGTCCCGTCTTCCCAGCACTCTTTGTCATATAACGCTTTGAACTACTGACGGTCTTGGCCTCCACCACCTTCTCACTTAACTTGTTCCAACGTCTACCACTCTATTTGCGAAGGTGAATTTTCTTACGTTTCTTCGGCATCTGTGTTTAGCTAGTTTAAATCTATGACCTCTTGTTCTTGAAGTTCAGGTCTCAGGAAATTCCCTGTCGATTTTATCAATTCCTGTTAATATTTTGTACGTAGTGATCATATCACCTCTTTTTCTTCTATCTTCTAGTTTTGCATATTAATGCCTCTAACCTCTCCACATAGCTCTTGCCCTCAGTTTGGGAGCCATTAGTAGCGTGTCTTTGCACCTTTTCAGTTTGTTTCTGTGCTTCATAAGATATGGGCACCACACAACCGCTGCATATTCCAGTTTTGGTCTAATAAAAGTCGTGAACAATTTCTTAGTATTTCGCCATCCATGTATTAAAAGCAAATCTTAGGTTAGAAAGTGTAGCATAGGCTCCTCGCACAATGTTCTTAATGTGATCCTCAGGTGACAGTTTTCCATCTAGAACCACCCCTAGATCCCTTTCTTTGTCAGAATTCTTAAAGGTTTCTCACATAATTTATAGGTTGTGTGGGGTCTATGTTCTCCAATTCCACATTCCATAACATGGCATTTATTCACATTAAATTCCATTTGCCAAGTATTGCTCCATATACTTATTTTGTCCAGGTCTTCTTGAAGGGCATGAAATCATCGTCAAATTTGGGATGTTTCGCAGATTTTGAAAACTGAAGGGAGGGTTTGGTCTAAATGTGATCCATCGCCGCTTTCAGTAATTGGTATATTTTTGGTATAAAAATTCGTAATTTCAAACTGCGAATACGCACAGAGAGTCAGAATTTGGCTCCAAAATATGGCTCAAGGGTCGAATTTGGGAAGTTTGTGATTTGTTTTAAAACTGCAGGGGGGGTTTGGGCAAAATGTGACCCATCGCTGCTCTCAGTATTTGGCATATTTTCGGTATAAAAAGTCGTAATTTCAAACTACGAATATGTGCAGAGAGCCGGAATTTGGCTCCCAAATATCTCTCAAGCTTCGAATTTGGGATGTTTGGGATATTTTGAAAACTGCTGGGTGGTTTTGGGCAAAATGTGACCCATCGCCGCGCTCAGTAATTGGCATATTTTCGGTATAAAAATTGTAATTTCAAACTGCGAATAAGTGCAGAGAGCCAGAATTTGGTCCAAAAATATGGCTCAAGGGTCGAATTTTGGATTGTGTTGTGTTATATATCAACTGCAGGGGAGTTCGAGCAAAATGTGACCCATCGGCGCTCTCAGTAATGGTTTACTTTCGGTATAAAAATCCTAATTTCAAACTGCAAATACGTGCAGAGAGCCAGAATTTGGCTCCAAAATATGGCTTAAGGGTCGAATTTGGGATGTTTGGGATATTTTGAAAACTGCAGGGAGGGTTTGGGCAAAATGCGATCCCTCGCTGCTTTCAGTAATTTGCATACTTTCGGTATAAAAAGTCGTAATTTCAAACTGCGAATAAGTGCAGAGAGCCAGAATTTGGCTCCAAAATATGGCTCAATCTCGAATTTGNCGCTCTCAGTAATTGGCATATTTTCGGTATAAAAAGTCGTAATTTCAAACTGCGAATATGTGCAGAGAGCCAGAATTGGGCTCCCAAATATGGCTCAAGCTTCGAATTTGGGAGTTGGGATATTTTGAAAACTGCTGGGTGGGTTTGGGCAAAATGTGACCCATCGCGCGCTCAGTAATTGGTTACTTCGGTATAAAAAGTCGTAATTTCAAACTGCGAATACGTGCAGAGAGCCAGAATTTGTCTCCAAAATATGGCTCAAGGGTCGAATTTGGGAAGTTTGGGATATTTTGAAAACTGCAAGGGGAGTTTGGCCAAAATCGACCCCTCTGCGCTCTCAGTAATTGGCTTACTTTCGGTATAAAAATTCTTAATTTCAAACTGCGAATACGTGCAGAGAGCCAGAATTTGGCTCCAAAATATGGCTCAAGGGTCGAATTTGGGATGTTTGGGATATTTTGAAAACTGCAGGGAGGGTTTGGGCAAAATTCGATCCCTCACTGCTTTCAGTAATTTGCATACTTTCGGTATAAAAAGTCGTAATTTCAAACTGCGAATACGTGCAGAGAGCCAGAATTTGGCTCCAAAATATGGCTCAAGCGTCGAATTTGGGATGTTTTGGATATTTTATTACGAGAAAGCGAGCCCAGATCAAGGTACCTCTCAACTGTACTGCAGGTATTGTCGACTATATGGACATACCATAGAAAAATGTGGTAAGTCCCAATCTAAAGGTAACATAGAACCTCCTCCTAAGCCCAAACCTACTCACCCTAAGTCCGGTAAGCCTGTAATGAATGTTGGTGTTCATGCTAATGATCTCTCTCTCTTTAGCAAGCATCTATATCCAGGAACTATCACTACCCACGGTTCAGATTCAGAGGGACGTTTTGGACTTAAGATCCTGCGGGACACAGCGGCTCTACAATCGATCGTCTTGAAATCAGCTGTGCCCAACGTCGCCTACACAGGAGAGACTGTATTCATCACTGACCTTACTGCTACTATTCCTTATCCTCTTGCCAGAGTTTACCTAGATTGTCCCTTCGTGACCGGTGAAGTCCAAGTCGCCGTCAGGGAAAAGCCTTTTCCCATGCCTGGAGTGCAACTTCTCCTGGGCAACGACTTGGCAGAAGACCAACAACCAAACAACCTGATCGTCAAGGACATATCCGAGGTGAGCAACTCTGTGTTGGATAACCCGATTTTTGAGCATGTTCCAGCAAAGGTTCAAGAGAGTGATGAAGGTTCTCCTCCTGTTATGATGACCACCCGTGCTCAAGCTGCACGACCACAGCCAGCTGACTCTACTGCTACCGCTGTCCCTCAGGACCCTTCGAAACTACCCCCTAATCTGACCGCTTTGGAGTTCCGTAAGTTACAGAGAGATGATCTTACCTTAACACCATTATTCTTTCAGGCTGAAACCCAATCCGACAGTGTTCCTGGGTTCTTTATGGAGAACGAATTACTCTATCGCAGGTATAGACCCAGTAAACTGAAGGACGAGGACGAGTGGGCAGACGTTGAACAACTAGTGATTCCTACCAGTCTGCGGCCCACGATTCTACACCTGGCCCACGGAGCATTGTCACACTACGGGTTCAACAAGACTTACCATGGAATTCGGCAAGACTACTACTGGCCAGGTATGGTAACGATGTAAAGAAGCATGTCAAACTGTGCCACGTGTGTCAGTTAGCCGGGAAACCGAACGTTTCCATTCCCAGAGCACCACTGATACCCATCCAGGTGCCTGAGGAACCGTTCCACAAACTTATTATTGACTGTGTTGGCCCTTTGCCTCGGACCAGTGCAGGCAACGCCTATATCTTAACTATCCTGTGTCCTACCACCAGATTCCCCATAGCAGTTCCAGTGAAAACATTACGGCTGCTACAGTGGTGAAGAATTTATTGAAAATCTTCACCCAGTATGGATTTCCGAGGGAGATTCAGAGCGACTGTGGCACCAACTTCACCAGTGATCTCTTCAAACGGACTCTGGAGGAGTTCAACATCAAACAGGTACTGTCCAGCCCCTATCATCCTGCTTCACAGGGTTCTCTCGAGCGTAGTCATCAGACTATCAAGGCACTCTTAAAAAAGTTTTGCAATGAGACCTCAAAGGATTGGGATAGGCAACTTGATCTCATTATGTGCATTTTCAGAAGTCTTCCCAACGAGTCACTAGGAGTATCTCTTATGAGATGCTCTACGGACGTAAGTGCCGTACACCTCTCAAGGCTTTCAAGGATTCTCTACGTGATGCCACCTTTAGTGAGCATCAGAATGTGCCCCAGTATCTTCAAAACCTCCGACACATTCTAGAGAGGGTCCATTCCTTTGCTAGCAACAACCTACAGAAAGCCCAAGAGAGGATGAAGACTCGTTACGACCAGCACTGCAAAGTAAGGAAGTTTAAACCAGGAGACTTAGTTCTTGCCTATTTCCCTATCCCAGGTTCTCCTTTGCAGAACAGGTTCTCAGGACCCTACCGTGTTAAGGAGTGCCGGAACAACTTCAACTATGTTCTCGAGACCCCCGATAGGCGGCGGAAGACCCAGCTGTGCCACATTAACCTGCTTAAACTTTACCAGGGTGTTCCTCCCACTGTGCTAACCACCTATTCTACACTTACAGGACCATATAGCCACAGTGAGACCTTCCCTGCTTCTCCTTCCGAAAACACTGACACTGAGACAGCGCTTTCTAATTCGGAAATCCTTACTGACCTTCACAATCATTTTCAGGACGATAATAGTGCTTCACTCATCAAACTCATCAGAGAACATCAGGAGTTGTTTCGAGATGATCCCCAAGAGTGTACTGTGACTCGGCACGACATCCAACTGCTACCTGACACCCAGCCGATTCGCCAACCGTTCTACCGAATCAGCCCTAGCAAAACGGAAGTCATGCGTGCTGAGGTACAGTATCTCTTGGACCATGGACTGGCTACCCCCTGTGAGTCCCCCTGGGCCTCACCATGCATCCTGGTACCCAAACCTCACGGCAAAATCCGTCTTTGCACGGATTATAGGAAATTGAACCGGGTCACCGTGAAGGACGCCTACCCTATACCTAGGATAGACGACATACTTGATGCCATTGGTAATGCCCGCTACCTGTCTCAGGTAGACTTACTCAAGGGCTATTACCAGGTGAGTTTAACGGAGCGAGCTAAAGAACTGTCTGCCTTTATAACCCCGTTCGGGCTTTTCAGGTACAACCGCCTTCCCTTTGGACTCTGCAATGCCCCGGCCACCTTTCAGAGAGCTGTCAACCAACGGGTAAACGGCGGGAGTAAGCCCCCACTCTCGCATGTAGTGAACGAATTCACTACATATACGATATATATGATGCAAACTTGTATTTAATTGCAAATGCACATTAAATACATTATTTTCAATCAACCACTTGTATCTCGGTAAAGTAGCGAGTAGGACATTGATTAGGAGAGAAACCTTGTTTATATTGCATATTTCGACGTTTCAGCCGCATTAGAGCTTTTTTAGCTCTAATAAGACTCCGCATCAGCTCTAATGCGGCTGAAACGTCGAAATATGCAATAAAAACAGGGTTTCTCTCCTAATCAATATCTTACTCGCTATTGTAACGAGGTATGAATGGTTGATTTAAATAATGTATTTAATGTGAATTTGCAATTAATTACGCGTGTACATCAGATTTGTCGCATATGTAATGAATTAATAACAATAAACTGACAATCCGTATCCAATGAGAGAAACCCTGATTTTATTGCATATTTCGACGTTTCAGCCGCATTAGAGCTGTTTTAGCTCAAATCAGACAAGTTGCCGTTGCCTCCACCGCATCAGCTCTAATGCGGCTGAATCGTCGAAATATGCAATAAAAACAGGGTTTCACTCCTAATCAATATCTTAGTCGCTATTGTAACGAGGTACGATTGGTTGATTGAAAATAATGTATTGAATGTGAATTTGCAATTAATTAAAACACATTGATTTGCGTGATTTGAACGAATAATGGACTATCTCGTCGTATTTCCCACGTTTTTAAGGATTGCCAGTTTATTGTTATTAATTCATTACATATGCGACAAATCTATCTCGTCGTTTTTCCCACGTTTTTAAGGATTGTCAGTTTATAGTTATTAAGTCATTACATATGCGACAAATCTGATGTATACGCGTAATTAATTGCAAATTCACATTATACATTATTTTCAATCTACCATTCGTACCTCGTTACAATAGCGACTAAGATATTGATTAGGAGAGAAACCCTGTTTTTATTGCATATTTCGACGTTTCAGCCGCATTAGAGCTGATGCGGAGGAGGCAACGGCAACTTGTCTGATTAGAGCTAAAACAGCTCTAATGCGGCTGAAACGTCGAAATATGCAATAAAAACAAGGTTTCTCTCCTAATCAATGTCCTACTCGCTACTTTACCGAGATACAAATGATTGATTGAAAATAATGTATTTATTGTGAATTTGCAATTAATTGCGCGTATACATCAGAATTGTTGCATATGTAATGAATTAATAACAATAAACTGGCAATCCTTAAAAACGTGGGAAAAACGACGAGATAGTCCATTATTCGTTCAAATCACACAAATCAATGTGTTTTCATTAGAATTAACTAAAATGTTCCAGATTTTCCGTGTATGTTACAGAAAGAAGATGTACTGCAAAAACAGCTCTAATGCGACTGAAACGTCGAAATATGCAATAAAATCAAAGTTTCTCTCCTTGGATACGGATTGTCAGTTTATTGTTATTAATTCATTACATATGCGACAAATCTGATGTATACCCGTAATTAATTGCAAATTCACATTAAATACATTATTTTCAATCAACCATTCGTAACTCGTTAAATTAGCGAGTAAGATATTGATTAGGAGAGAAACCCTGTTTTTATTGCATATTTCGACGTTTCAGTCGGATTAGAGCGGATTTAGCTCTAATCAGACAAGTTGCCGTTGCCTCCTCCGCATCAGCTCTAATGCGGCTGAAACCTCGAAATATGAAATAAAAGCAGGGTTTCTCTCATGATCAATATATTACTCGCTATTTTAACGAGGTACGATTGTTTGATTGAATATATGTAGTGAATTCGTTCACTACATGCGAGAGCGAGGGCTTACTCCCGCCGTTTACCCGTTGGAGCTTTCTCTGTGCCAGAACATTGCCGGAGACTGGAGGAGGTTCAACGGGTCAATGGCGGGAGTAAGCCCCACTCTCGCATGTAGTGAACGATATCACTACATATACGATATATATGATGCAAACTCGTATTTAATTGCAAATGCACATTAAATACATTATTTTCAATCAACCATTTGTATCTCGGTAAAGTAGCGAGTAGGACATTGATTAGGCGAGGAACCTTGTTTTTATTGCATATTTCGACGTTTCAGCCGCATTAGAGCTGTTTTAGCTCTAATCAGACTCCGCATCAGCTCTAATGCGGCTGAAACGTCGCAATATGCAAGAAAAACAGGGTTTCTCTCCTAATCAATATCTTACTCGCTATTGTAACGAGGTACGAATGGTTGATTTAAATAATGTATTTAATGTGAATTTGCAATTAATTACGCGTATACAACAGATTTGTCGCATATGTAATGAATTAATAACAATAAACTGACAATCCGTATCCAAGGAGAGAAACCCTGATTTTATAGCATATTTCGACGTTTCAGCCGCATTAGAGCTGTTTTTGCAGCTTTCTGTAACATACATAATCTTCTTTCTGTAACATACACGGAAAATCTGGAACATTTTAGTTAATTCTGTTGAAAACACATTGATTTGTGTGATTTGAACGAATAATGGACTATCTCGTCGTATTTCCCACGTTTTTATGGATTGCCAGTTTATTGTTATTAAGTCATTACATATGCGACAAATCTGATGTATACGCGTAATTAATTGCAAATTCACATTAAATACATTATTTTCAATCAACCATTCGTACCTCGTTACAATAGCGACTAAGATATTGATTAGGAGAGAAACCCTGTTTTTATTGCATATTTCGATGTTTCAGCCGCATTAGAGCTGATGCGGAGGAGGCAACGGCAACTTGTCTGATTAGAGCTAAAACAGCTCTAATGCAGCTGAAAACGTCGAAATATGCAATAAAAACAGGGTTTCTCTC
>WNGS01130760.1:0-19812 GCA_020271785.1 Procambarus virginalis
TGCTGCTGTATTGTGCACTACTGTGAACTTTTGCATTAAAATGCTTGTGTGCTTTGCAAAATAAAGTAATTACAGTGAATTCTTAAATAAATAGACAGTGCAGTAAGTGTTAATATTTCCAGGAACATTTAAGTGATAAGTTTACATTTATTCAGTAAAAAATGGCAAAATATACCTCAGTTTCCGCATTGATCCTGATTGTGACCGACAAACCTGTCACAGAGGTGGACCAAAGGCTTAAAAGGTTTGAAAATTGCTGATTTTCGACATCAAAAGCGCTGAAAGAAAGTGTGCTTTCTACTTCATTATGCAGGTGATAGAGTTTGTGACATCTTTGATACACTGAAAAGACACTGGTGGTGCCAAAGATTATGACACTGCCAAAGCCAAATTAACTGAGCACTTCAAACCAAGGCAAAATTGCTATGGAAATTATGCATTTCAGGAGAGCGAAACAACTCTAATGAAACTGTTGATCATAACATACACATTTGCAGAGTTTAGCAACCATTGTGAGTTTGCTGATGTTGACAAAGAAATCAAACAGCAAATAATTGAAACATGCACATACACGTCTCCGTCGAAGAGCTCTAGAACTTGTTGATGATGAAAGTTCTCTTACCAAGATACTGGATATGGCTCGTCGAATGGAAGATGCTGCACCAGATGCTCGTGTCATGGAGTGCAGTGCCAACAAGTTTGCCACTGTTACTAACAGTGATGAGGTACTTAAGTTCAGGGAGGACACCATTATCATAGAAGATATCATGCCAACCTAACATTAAATTGAGCCGAGAACCACATCACAAATGGAGTCATGGAACAAGACTCAAGCAGTCACAACGACTCACATCAGAGGTTGTCAACAATAAATGTTACAATTGTGGAGGAGACTACCCACACCAAGATAATGTTTGTCCTGCACAAGGTAAGAAGTGCTATGAGTGTGGAAACTAGGTCATTTTGGTGCTATTTGTCATTCCGCACTAAAGAAACCACAATCAATAAATAAAAGCAATGTACGAGGATCAGGTCATAGGTGTCGAGGTGGCAAACACAATCTTGCACCTCATATCCAAAATGTTAATAATATATAAGACAACATTTCATTACAACCAGTCTCAGATGACAGTGAATGTGATTACATTTATGGAGTACAATCAATCACAGAATGGAATGATGTTCCAAACAACCCAGAGACTATAGTATACATTGCTGGCATTTGTCTCAAAGTTCTCATTGACACTGGGTCAAACATTGACACCACTGCTGAGTGCCACTATGAAAAATTTAAAAAACAGTTTCCAAAGCTTGAAAACTACAATGGCAAAGCCACTGCCTATGCTTCAAAGGTAGCCTTACCAGTGATTGGAACTTTCACTGCAGAGATTAAGTCAAAGAATGCAATGCTCATTACTACATTCCATGTTGTTAGGAATGCAAAGGAGTCTTTACTCAGTTACAAGACTTCAACCAAATTGGGGCTACTTCAGCTTTCTAAGGCTGTAGCAGTGGAATCTGCAAACAATGTTGATGCTATTGTTGCTGAATTTTCTGATCGATTTAAATCCATAGGTTGTTATACTGATAGCAAAGTACATCTGCATATCAACCCAGATATAATTCCAGTTGCCCAACCACATCGCCGACAACCATTCCATACTCGCAAGAAAGTCGATGCCGAACTGGATAGGCTGATAGAACTAGATATCATTGAACTGGTAACAGGCCCAACACCATGGGTAAGCCCAATTGTCACTCCACCAAAGCCGAAGAATCCAGATGAGATACGCATTTGTGTAGACATGCGTGTTCCCAACAAGGCAATAATGTGTGAACGCCATCCAACACCCACTGTAGATGATATGATATACCGCTTGAATGGTGCAACTGTATTTAGCAAGTTAGATTTAAACAAGGGCTATCATCAGCTTGAACTTGATGATGAGAGTCGCTTCATCACAACGTTTACGACACATCGAGGTCTGTATAGGTACAAGCGCCTGAGTTTTGGTATTAACAGTGCTGCTGAAGTATTCCAGCACATCATCAGCCAGGTATTGCAAGATATACCTAATGCTGACAACATGTCTGATGACATCATTGTTTATGGCCGTACCCAAGCTGAACACGACAAAGCTCTTCGTGCAACATTGCAACGCTTACAAGAAAAGAATTTGACGCTAAGCCGAGCAAAGTGTGAGTTCAATCAACATAAAATTGAATTCTTTGGACATGTACTTAGTGACAAAGGTCTGTCTCCAGATCCTAAGAAAGTTGCAGATATCAAGAATGCTGCACCTCCTTCAACATCCACTGAAGTACATAGTTTTCTAGGAATGGCAAAACTACTGTTCTCGCTTCATTCCACATTTTGCTACCATTACGAAGCCTCTACGTGAGCTCCTGAAGAAAAATGCATCATGGTACTGGAGCGATATCGAGCAAAATGCATTTGATGCTGTGAAAGATGCACTAGTAGAAAATGCGACTGCTGCATACTTTGGTCCATCAATGGACACTGAGTTGACGGTGGATGCTAGTCCTGTTGGTTTAGGTGCTGTGTTAGCCCAACACAAACCTGGTCAACCAGATTCCAGAGTAGTAATTGCCTATGCCAGCCGTTCTCTCACAGATGTTGAACAACGATACAGTCAGACAGAGAAGGAAGTTCTTGCTCTTGTATGGGGCTGTGAACACTTTAATGTGTATCTGCTTGGTGCACCCTTTACCACGATAGTCACTGACCACAAACCGTTGGAGACCATCTTCAATAATCCAAAGTCCAAACCACCAGCTCGTATTGAGAGATGAGCTCTTCGTCTGCAACCACCATACAACTTTACGGTGAAATACAAGCCAGGTGCAGGCAATCCTGCTGATTACATCAGTCGACATCCTGCCAACAGTTTCACCATCACCAAGCATCAGCAAGTTACCGAGGAATATGTACACTCTGTAACCTGTGATGCAGTCCCTAAGGCTGGTGAAATCCGTACTGCAACCCTAGAGGACCCAACTCTGCAAGCAACAGTGGATGCATTGACTAAGAAAAAGTTTCCACGCATCCCACCCTTAGGAGTTGACCAAGATGCATTCAAAGCACCTGAACGCATCCAGACAGAACTAAGTGTTACGCAACAACGCGACACCGTGCTGCGAGGTTATCTTCTTGAGGTTATCTTGAGATGATTTCGGGGCTTTTTTTAGTGTCCCTGCGGCCCGGTCCTAGACCAGGCCTCCACCCCCAGGAAGCAGCCCGTGACAGCTGACTAACACCCAGGTACCTATTTTACTGCTAGGTAACAGGGGCATAGGGTGAAAGAAACTCTGCTCAATGTTTCTCGC
Organism: Procambarus virginalis; assembly: GCA_020271785.1. Lineage (NCBI taxonomy): Eukaryota > Metazoa > Arthropoda > Malacostraca > Decapoda > Cambaridae > Procambarus > Procambarus virginalis. The sequence continues at coordinate 3,349 of WNGS01130760.1, forward strand.
CGGCGCCTGGGAACGAACCCAGGACCACAGGATCACAAACCCAGCGTGCTGTCTGCTCGGCCGACCGGCTCCCGACCGACCGGCTTCCGACCGAGGTACTCGTATCGTCATTCCAGCTGTTCTCCAGCAACGTGCTCTGAAGCTTGCACATCAAGGACACCAAGGTCTTGTAAGGACCAAACAGCTCCTACGAGAAAAGGTGTGGTTTCCTAGCATTGATCGTCAAGCAAAGGACATGCATGATGCCTGTGTCCCTTGCCAAGCTGCAGTGGATACTTCAAGATCAACACCTCTACAACCTTCACCACTACCTGCTGCACCATGGACGGAAGTATCGATGGACTTCTGTGGACCGCTACCAACTGGAGAGTACTTGATGGTAGTCATTGATGATCACTCACGTTATCCAGAAGTAGAAATCATCACTTCCACATCTGCAAAGGCCGTCATCCCGAAACTCGACAAGATCTTTTCAAACTTTGGCATTCCTGATGTTGTCAAGACGGACATTGGACCGCCATTCAATGGACAAGACTTTGTCAACTTTGCTGAGCATATTGGATTCAAACACCGCCGCGTGATGCCACTACATCCTCAAGCAAATGGAGAAGTCGAGAGATTCATGCAACCTCTCATGAAAGTGGTATGCTGTGCTCATGCCGAAGGACGATCCTCGAAACAAGCTATGTATGCTTTTCTCAGGAACTACTGTGCAACACCGCATGGAACACTGGGCAAGTTGCCTGGCGAACTTTTATTTGGACGTCCTATGAAAATCGCACTACCTGTCATGCCAGCCAAGGTAACAGATAAACGTCTCGCTCAGAAGGATGCACTAGCCAAGGGCAAAATGAAAATTGCTCATGATCAACGTGCAAAGGAACAATTCATAAAGGTTGGAGATACTGTTCTAGTTAAAAAGAAAAAAGAGGGAAAGTTAGATATGCCGTATGATACAAAACCATATAAAGTGATTAGTGTAAAAGGAACTATGGTAACAGCGAGTAATAGAGATCATAGTATAACACGTAATATGGCTTATTTCAAAGTGATTCCAACTAGTGTAGAAAATGATGAAGTGCAAAGTCGTGCAAAAGAAAAAGAAAAAATGAGTTATAACTCAATAAACAATTCATCGAGGGATGTTCTTGTATTTGGGGACTCTCGTCCTAAACGTCATGTTAAACGCCCTACACGATATGATGATTAATTGTGCTCATATGTAATGCAAAGTATTTACTTATTATGCTAAATTAAATTTAATATTGTTTGAATAATGCAGATCTCTCATTCAATATTTTGTAACTTTGTACTATGGTACTTTGTTGGAGGCCTGGTCGATGACCGGGCCGCGGGAACGATAAGCCCCGGAAGCACCTCAAGGGAAGCACCTCAAGGTACAGTTTCTTTCATGTTTGTTTAACATTGCATATGTATTTTTAACATTGAAATCCTTTGTGGTAAAGATAAAGTTGTTTAAATTCTTTGTGTGTTTAATTAATGTTAAATGTATGCAATATCTCTTGATATGTTAATAACTTACTTTGTGTCAATAACTTTGCTTTGTGCTACAAGCATGGTAGACATCCTGTATTCATTCTTTTTAAAGAAAAGGAGGGATGTCATGTTCACAGAAAATGGTACCATCCGTTTTCTATGTGCGGCGGCTTGAGACGCCAAGAGAAGGTAAACAAAGAAGCAGGATGATACCAGCTTGGAAGCTACTAGTCATGTAATCGTTTATAAGTATTAAAGTCAGTAACCAAGGAATGATTTTACATCAACCCTACAACCAAGACTTCCTCAGATATACACAAACTACTATGCAAGGCCCGATTTGCCTAATATGCTGAGTGATTTTCTTTATTTTCAAAATATTGTTTTCAATTGGTGGTTTTGAAATATTATTATTATATTATGTTAAGAACATAAATTATTGACTTAGTTATGTTAGTTTAGGTAAGGTTAAAATAGGTTAGGTTAGGTTAGGTAGGGTTGGTTAGGTTCGGTCGTATATCTACGTTAGTTTTAGCTCAAATAAAAAAAAATTAACTCATACATAACGAAATGGATTGCTTTATCATTTCATAAGAAAAAAATTCGAAAAATATATAAATTCAGGAAAACTTGGCTTACTAGGCAAATCGGGCCTTGCATAGTAGGCCGAGTACAGCGTTTTGGCTATATATAAATTATAGTTTACTCATTACTATACTGTGTTGATATATGGTTTACTATCTGTGCGGTATGACGAGTCAAAATTTTTTGCTACAGAGAGCTACTGAATTAGCTGTAAAGAGAAGTCTGATTGGTGTTGCCATTTGCATCCAAATTTCTCTGAGAATGTTGCCAGAATTTAATTGTCATGGCATTTTGTTTGCCTCCAGGGAGTGTACATTTGTTGTAGTAAATTTTTACATATTTAATCATTGTGTTTGGTATTACCCCAATTTCACTTACCAAATTGTTTGCCTAAGACTGCCAGCTGAATACGAGTGTAGAGAATTGATCTTGAGTTGAGACTTTTGTCTACAGACCGATAGAAGATTATCTGTCGGCAGCAGATAACCTGGTACAGGCTGGTAGTACTGAGCCCTGAGCACTGCTGCCCAGAAGAGCCTGCATCACAGGGAACTGTGTGTTTTATTCTCCTCCTCCTCATGGGGTGGGTGACCCCTCCCTCTGTGGCTGGGAATCCTTTATGTGGCACCATAGAAGGGGAGAATGCCACGCCACCTCACATGCCCTAGGTGAAGGAAGGCGGCAGGTGTACGTAGGTGATACATAGGTGTTGTTGCAGGTGGGTGGTGGTGGTAGGTGGCGTTGCTGCCCCCGGTGACGGAAGGTGGCAGCTGAAGGTGGCGGGGGCGTGGACCTCCAATAATGGCCTGGTGACCATCTCAGCCCTATGGCCACACCCGCCCTCTAACCTTCACTCACGAACCATCGTCATCTCATACATCCAGGTTCGTACGCTGGCCATGATTATCACTCTCATCCTCGTTCTCATAGTAAACAGTTCACACACACCTGTTTAAGATACACAGTTAATTCACACCTGTCTAAGGTACACATTTATTTCACATCTGTCTAAGGCACACAGTTTAGACACACACCTGTCTAAGGTATACAGTTTATACTCGCCTGCCAAAAGTACATAGTATACTCACAGTATACACACACCTGTCTAAGGAACAGTTTACACTTACCTGTCTAAAGTACACAGTTTATACTCACCTGTCAAAAGTACATAGTATACTCACAGTTTATATTCAATTGTCAAAAGTACATAGTATACTCACAGTATACACACACACACCCCTGTCTAAAGGTACAGTTTACACACACCTGTCTAAGGTAGACAGTTTACACGTACCTGGGAGCCTGGGATGGGAGCCGGTCGGCCGAGCGGACAGCACGCTGGACTTGTGATCCTGGGTTCGATCCCAGGCGCCGGCGAGAAACAATGGGCAGAGTTTCTTTCACCCTATGCCCCTGTTACCTAGCAGTAAAATAGGTACCTGGGTGTTAGTCAGCTGTCACGGGCTGCTTCCTGGGGGTGGAGGCCTGGTCGAGGACCGGGCCGCGGGGACACTAAAAAGCCCCGAAATCCTCTCAAGATAACCTCAAGATAACCTCAAGATAACCTCAAGGGAAAAGTACACATTATTCGGACACCTGTCTAAGGTACATAGTTTACACACACCTGTCTAAGGTACATAGTTTACACACACCTGTCTAAGGTACATAGTTTACACACATACACACACCTGTCTAAGCTACACAGTTTACACACACCTGTCTAAGCTACACAGTTTACACACACCTGTCTAAACTACACAGTTTACATACACTTGTCCCTATGGTGTACAGAGTCTACACTTGACTGCCTCTGAGGTATAGAGTCTACACTTGACTGCCACTGAGGTACAGAGTCTACACTTGACTGCCTCTGAGGTACAGAGTCTACACATGACTGCCTCTGAGGTACAGAGTCTACACTTGACTGCCTCTGAGGTACAGAGTCTACACTTGACTGTCACTGAGGTATAGAGTCTACACTTGACTGCCTCTGAGGTACAGAGTCTACACTTGACTGTCACTGAGGTACAGAGTCTACACTTGACTGTCACTGAGGAACAGAGTCTACACTTGACTGTCACTGAGGTACAGAGTCTACACTTGACTGTCACTGAGGTACAGAGTCTACACTTGACTGCCACTGAGGTACTGAGTTTATACATAACTGCCTTTGTAGAAGTTTACAATCATTGCCTCTGAGGCACATACATTAAACTCAGTTGGTAAGGAAGAACAAATTTTGCACACTCAAAAGTACACATTACACACTACTTCCTCTGAAGATTTTTTTTAGACTGCTGGATGTGTTGAGAGGAAGAATGTGTTGAGTGTGTACAGAAGCCCAGGGTGTTGGAGGTGCAGGAGGGAGGCGGCCTGGACCACGCTGATGGGAGTGTGTGTGTGTGTGTTGTGTGTGTACAGAAGCCCCGGGTGTTGGAGGTGCAGCAGGGTGGCGGCCTGGACCACGCTGATGGGAGTGTGTGTGTGTGTTGTGTGTGTACAGAAGCCCGGGTGTTGGAGGTGCAGCAGGGAGGCGGCCTGGACCACGCTGATGGGAGTGTGTGTGTGTGTTGTGTGTGTACAGAAGCCCCGGGTGTTGGAGGTACAGCAGGGTGGCGGCCTGGACCACGCTGATGGGAGTGTGTGTGTGTGTTGTGTGTGTACAGAAGCCCCGAGTGTTGGAGGTGCAGCAGGGAGGCGGCCTGGACCACGCCACAGGATACCTCGTGGACCTGATGCTCGCCGCTCGTCATCACCTCAACTTCACCGCCCTCCTCGCCCCCACCAAGGGAATGGGTCTCCTCCTACCCAACAACTCCTACACTGGCATGATTGGTGTCCTTCAGCGACGGGTGAGACTTTACCTTGTAACACTTGTTATCCAAAAGTGTTTACATTGTTTCCAGAGCAGCCATGTGGGGTCCTGTAGAGAATGGTGAGTGTTCCACGTGTGTTAATTGTGTTCCAGAGCAGCCATGTGGGGTCCTGTAGAGAATGGTGAGTGTTCCACATGTGTTAATTGTGTTCCAGAGCAGCCATGTGGGGTCCTGTAGAGAATGGTGAGTGTTCCACGTGTGTTAATTGTGTTCCAGAGCAGCCATGTGGGGTCCTGTAGAGAATGGTGAGTGTTCCACGTGTGTTAATTGTGTTCCAGAGCAGCCATGTGGGGTCCTGTAGAGAATGGTGAGTGTTCCACGTGTGTTAATTGTGTTCCAGAGCAGCCATGTGGGGTCCTGTAGAGAATGGTGAGTGTTCCACGTGTGTTAATTGTGTTCCAGAGCAGCCATGTGGGGTCCTGTAGAGAATGGTGAGTGTTCCACGTGTGTTAATTGTGTTCCAGAGCAGCCATGTGGGGTCCTGTAGAGAATGGTGAGTGTTCCACATGTGGTAATGGTGTTCCAGAGCAGCTACGCGGGGTCCTGTAGAGAATGGTGTGTTCCATGTGTGTTATTGGTGTTTCAGAAGGTGAGTGTCCCAGATGTCCCCACTATACTTCCAGGTGTGTCCCACAAGTGTTTCAAATGTTTCACGAGGTGAATTATAGGAAAATATGAGTGCTCTTGATCTCCCGTTGATGCTCCAGATGGCCGCTCCAGATGTCCCATTGGTGCTCCAGATGTCCCATTGGTGCTCCAGATGCCCCATTGGTGCTCCAGATGTCCCACTGGTGCTCCAGATGACCCATTGATGCACCAGATGGCCCATTAGTGCTCCAGATGGCCCATTGGTGCTCCAGATGTCCCATTGATGCTCCAGATGGTTGCTCTAGATGTCCCATTAGTGCTCCAGATGGCCCATTGACGCTCCAGATGTCCCACTGGTGCTCGAAATGTCATACTGGGTGCTCCGGATGTCCCACCGGTGTTCCAGATGTCCCACTGGTGCTCCAGATGTCCCACTGGTGCTCCAGATGTCCCATCGGTGCTCCAGATGTCCCATCGGTGCTCCAAATGTCCCACTGGTGCTCCAGATGTCCCACTGGTGCTCCAGATGTCCCATTGGTGCTCCAGATGTCCCACTGGTGCTCCAGATGTCCCACTGGTGCTCCAGATGTCCCACTGGTGCTCCAGATGTCCCACTGGTACTTCAGATGTCTCACTGGTGCTCAAAATGTTCCACTGGGTGCTCCAGATGTCCCACCGGTGTTCCAGATGTCCCACTGGTGCTCCAGATGTCCCATCGGTGCTCCAGATGTCCCACTGGTGCTCCAGATGTCCCATTGGTGCTCCAGATGTCCCACTGGTGCTCCAGATGTCCCACTGGTGCTCCAGATCTCCCACTGGTGCTCCAGATGTCCCACTGGTGCTCCAGATGTCCCACTGGTGCTCCAGATGTCCCACTGGTGCTCCAGATGTCCCACTGGTGCTCCAGATGTCCCACTGGGTGTTCCAGATGTCCCACTGGTGCTCCAGATGTCCCACTGGTGCTCCAGATGTCCCACTGGTGCTCCAGATGTCCCACTGGTACTTCAGATGTCCCATCGGTACTCCAGATGTCCCACAGGTGCTCCAAATGTCCCACTGGTACTTCAGATGTCCCACTGGTGCTCCAGATGTCCCATTGGTGCTCCAGATGTCCCACTGGTGCTCCAGATGTCCCATCGGTGCTCCAGATGTCCCATCGGTGCTCCAGATGTCCCACTGGTGCTCCAAATGTCCCACTGGTACTTCAGATGTCCCACTGGTGCTCCAGATGTCCCACTGGTGCTCCAGATGTCCCATTGGTGCTCCAGATGTCCCACTGATGCTCCAGATGTCCCACTGGTGCTCTAGATGTCCCATTGGTGCTCCAGATGTCCCACTGGTGCTCCAAATGTCCCACTGGTGCTCCAGATGTCCCACTGGTGCTCCAGATGTCTTATTGGGTACTCTAAATGTCACGTGTTGCTGAAAAGTTACTAAGAGGCCTCACTGGTGCTCTAGAAGTTTTTCACTTGCGTTACAGAGGTGTTAATGAGATGCTACTGAATTGGCTTAGCCAATGCCTGAGGTGTCTGTCAAAAATCCGATACATAACAATAATATACTAACTTGTAACCATCTTAAGACGTTAATTTACTTTAGTTAGTCAACAAAAGTTTAAGCAGAACTGGGTCCATCAAAACACTACATATATTTATGCATCACATATGTTTTAAACAACAGTTTAAGCATTAGAATTAACAAGAAAACAGTTTTCTATGCTTTAACTTAATGAAATAAATAATAAATTATAGTTTACCTTCTTAAGACAATAAGACAAAGAAATTAGAGCCAGATCTAACTCTGGTAACTTTTTATACTAACTTTTGATAAAAGCTGCTCCAGGGAGGGGCAGCCAAGCACAGATTGTAAATATCAGGAGAGAGAGGGTAACTCTCATGGGATTTTCGTGATATGCATTCACAAAAAAGACACAAATTTAGAAGTCGACCAACCCTTAAACTGCCACAGCGACCCCTACACTAACAACAGGAAGTGCTAAATATATCTGTACAGTATACAAATGATTGTAGAGCTCCTATTCATTATGTAGTATTGCTGATATGGTTATGCAGCCTGAGAAGCACCAAACCAGATTAAGCTTCACTACTACATCAAAACAATACAAATTTCATGTGTCACCAAACCTGTATTTTATATGTTTGTGCAATTGTTACAGCCCGTTCATTTGGCAGGTAAGTTTGTGACCCAGGACCAACCAGTCGAGCTGATTGGTCCAGGACCACAGACGTTTTGCTTGCTCTGACTGCTCCAACAGATGCCATTCAGTAATAGCCACCATTACATGACCAGAAGGTCCACATGTGGTTAACACAAAGCTGATGTTTATGGACCAGCACACTTACGCTGTCGAAACAGGCCAAACTACATAAAATACCCAATATTTCACAGTTATACTTACATAATTATAACATTATATAGTACTAACATTATAATGTACCCTATTTATACCACCATATGTGGAATAAACTATGTAACATTAACAGTAAATGTATATAGCTTATTTATAACCAAAAATTGTGGTATAAGCTATGTACATTTAACCACCCCACACTTGTATTCAAGTAAACACCCACCAGGTTAAATATTAAAATACAGTCCACTATTTGAGGCAATAATAAATATCAATTAAATATTAATAATTAAAATATATTAAAAAACAATAATTAAATCAAATAAAAAAACACAAAAATGCCTGCTAGGAATTATCCCACATGTATGGTCCTTCGAACCGGATGAACTAGAATCAATACATAGTTCATCAATATAATAGCCAGTGCAATTACACATATATAGAAGTTATAGGAGCAGGTACACTGCTATACAAATCTCTCGCCTAACTCAGTCAACCTTGGCCAGCTGTAAACAGAACTTACTTCAAACAACAAGCACCGACATTATTCCAAGGAATGAACAAAAAATAAAATGTGCTATTAATTACCAAGTGATTGAAATTAATGCTGCTAATATTATTAATATATTTATAGCAACTCTTAATTAGTCTCATAAATTGATTAATACCAATAAATTACAGAAGAGGTTGATAAGAGGCCTATACCCATACATGTATATATATTTCTCTTAAGAGTTTACATATAAATATTTAACATATAAATATTGCACCATACCATTTACTGCATATTACCATTTATTTACTTACTGCATATTACCATTTATTTACTGCCAACTCTTATACAGGGGTAGGACAATATTAGACTGGAAATGCTGTGCAACCTAGTCTAATCTAATTAATTATATTAACCTGGTGTAAGGGTAGGATATTCACACTTGACTAGGGTTGAACTACTATTACAGCCTAGCAATTATTTAAACATTGTGCAGTTTCATTGACAACATGAGTTAAGAAGTACATAAGTACATATTTACTTCTATTATTTCCATAAGCATAGTGTTATGGTATCGACTGAGTGGGGAGTGGCGATTTCGGCGCTATCTATGGACCTGCACTCCAACTCCCAGGTATTAGGTGCGATGCAGACCACGCCATCTGTTGGTGGTGGCGTGGCATCAGTGAAAGGCTCCGGGTTTCTGCCTCAGTTAGAATGTGAGGTCGATGAGGATTTTCTCTGGTGTGTGGCGGATCGAGGTCAATGCCGTCTAGGTTGCAGCTACAATTACAATTTCAGTTCACCAGTTGACGGGTGTTATCCTAAGGTCACCCAGTGTACTGTCCATCTAGCAAATGACGTTTTATGTTCACAGAGGTGACATAAGGTGGCAATTACGCTGAGGAAGGCAGTTCACCTTGGGCAGTCCAAGAACTTTTGACTTGGTCATGTCAGAGGACAAAGTAACTGCCGTCGGTTATAGCAGTGTGTTAGCTGCTGACTTATGCAGTGTCATATGGGCCGACGTATCCAGGACTGGCCAGGAAGAGTTACAAGACGACAGTGGTGTGTTTGTTGAGAAGTGATGCTAGTGAGCGACTAAAGATTTCTGCCAGGATGCTAGCGACCCCTATATGTCAATATTTGAGATCCCTGTCAGCTTGCTGCTGAAATCCTCTGCCAGTGTGTATCTGGAGAGCGGAGGTGGGGTATTGGCACATCGTGATGATACAGTGTGCGTAGACTGTCCCAGGTTGAAGAAGATTAACTCGTCTGTGTTTGCCATTAGTTGTAGACGACAAGTTCCTGGAAAGTGGATTCACTGGGTTTTGATTAACACTGCCAATCTATTGTGTCCTGAGTGAAGCGATTCTTTGTAAATATGTGTTGTAATACTTTAATAAAATATATAGGCGATTTCACCTTTAAAGTATATATATATATATATATATATATATATATATATATATATATATATATATATATATATATATATATATATATATATATATATATATATTTTTTTTTTTTTTTTTTTTAAACCTAGAAGGGGTACCACATCTGGTGCAAGTGTAGGGACCCATAGCCTCGGAGTGTAGGTGAAGGTATATATATATATATATATATATATATATATATATATATATATATATATATATATATATATATATATGCAAACAAGCCTGATGGTCCCCAGGACTAGATACAACTGAAAACTCCTGGAAAGGCAGTTCACCTTGGGCAGTCCAAGAACTTTTGACTTGGTCATGTCAGAGGACAAAGTAACTGCCGTCGGTTATAGCAGTGTGTTAGCTGCTGACTTATGCAGTGTCATATGGGCCGACGTATCCAGGACTGGCCAGGAAGAGTTACAAGACGACAGTGGTGTGTTTGTTGAGGGTGTTTGGTGAGGGTGTTGTTTCTGGGGTGTGAGTTTTCAGTTATATATATATATAATATATATATATATAATATATATATATATATATATATATATATATATATATATATATATATATATATGAATGAAAACTCACACCCCAGAAGTGACTCGAACCCATACTCCCAGGAGCAACGCAACTGGTATGTACAAGACGCCTTAAACCACTTGACCATCACGACCGGACAAAATGAGGTGATAGCCGAAGCTATTTGAACCACCTCACCGCCGGCACTCTGATGGTTATCTTGGGCATAGCATTTTACCAAATCACCTCATTCTTTGGGGCACACGTGAGGAACACAAATGCGAACAAGCCTGAATGGTCCCCAGGACTATATGCGAATGAAAACTCACACCCCAGAAGTGACTCGAACCCATACTCCCAGGAGCAACGCAACTGGTATGTACAAGACGCCTTAAACCACTTGACCATCACGACCGGACAAAATGAGGTGATAGCCGAAGCTATTTGAACCACCTCACCGCCGGCACTCGGATGGTTATCTTGGGCATAGCATTTTACCAAATCACCTCATTCTTTGGGGCACACGTGAGGAACACAAATGCGAACAAGCCTGAATGGTCCCCAGGACTATATGCGAATGAAAACTCACACCCCAGAAGTGACTCGAACCCATACTCCCAGGAGCAACGCAACTGGTATGTACAAGACGCCTTAAACCACTTGACCATCACGACCGGACAAAATGAGGTGATAGCCGAAGCTATTTGAACCACCTCACCGCCGGCACTCGGATGGTTATCTTGGGCATAGCATTTTACCAAATCACCTCATTCTTTGGGGCACACGTGAGGAACACAAATGCGAACAAGCCTGAATGGTCCCCAGGACTATATGCGAATGAAAACTCACACCCCAGAAGTGACTCGAACCCATACTCCCAGGAGCAACGCAACTGGTATGTACAAGACGCCTTAAACCACTTGACCATCACGACCGGACAAAATGAGGTGATAGCCGAAGCTATTTGAACCACCTCACCGCCGGCACTCGGATGGTTATCTTGGGCATAGCATTTTACCAAATCACCTCATTCTTTGGGGCACACGTGAGGAACACAAATGCGAACAAGCCTGAATGGTCCCCAGGACTATATGCGAATGAAAACTCACACCCCAGAAGTGACTCGAACCCATACTCCCAGGAGCAACGCAACTGGTATGTACAAGACGCCTTAAACCACTTGACCATCACGACCGGACAAAATGAGGTGATAGCCGAAGCTATTTGAACCACCTCACCGCCGGCACTCGGATGGTTATCTTGGGCATTGCTTGAACACCCCACTGGTGTTCAAGCAGTGGTTGACTACTGTTCAATAGGTGGGTCATTGTTCTTCAGTAGGTGACCCACTGCTGTTCAGTAGGTGGCTTTCTTGTGTTTAGTACGTGGCTACATGGTGTTCAGTAGGTCGCTCACTGCTGCTCAGTAGTTGGCTCACCGCTGTTCAGTAGGTTACTCACTGGTGTTCAGTAGGTTACTCACTGGTGTTCAGTAGGTGGCTCACTGGTGTTCAGTAGGTGGCTCACTGGTGTTCAATAGGTGGTTACCTGGTGTTCAGTAGGTCGCTCACTGCAGCTCAGTAGTTGGCTCACCGCTGTTCAGTAGGTTGCTCACTGGTGTTCAGTAGGTTGCTCACTGGTGTTCAGTAGGTGGCTCACTGGTGTTCAATAGGTGGTTACCTGGTGTTCAGTAGGTCGCTCACTGGTGCTCAGTAGTTGGCTCACCGCTGTTCAGTAGGTTGCTCACTGGTGTTCAGTAGGTTGCTCACTGGTGTTCAGTTGGTGGTTCACTGGTGTTCAATAGGTGGTTACCTGGTGTTCAGTAGGTCGCTCACTGGTGCTCAGTAGTTGGCTCACCGCTGTTCAGTAGGTTGCTCACTGGTGTTCAGTAGGTTGCTCACTGGTGTTCAGTAGGTGGCTCACTGGTGTTCAGTAGATGGCTCACTGGTGTTCAGTAGGTTACTCACTGGTGTTCAGTAGGTGGCTCACTGGTGTTCACTCGATGGCTCACTGGTGTTCAGTAGGTTACTCACTGGTGTTCAGTAGATGGCTCACTTGTGTTCACGAGTTGTTCCTCTGGTGTGTAGGAGGTGTTCTGCTGGTGTTTAGGTCTACGGGCTCACCATAGCCCGTGCTACTTGGAACTTCTTGTTCCAGGTAGCGAATCTTTAACAACAACAACATGGTGTTTAAGTGGTGTCCCATTTGTGTTCAGGAAGTGGCTGACTCGTGTTCGGGAAGTGTTCCCCAGGTTTTCAAGAGGTGTCCCATTAGTGTTCAAGATCTACACTCAGACCTACTCTTTTATACCTGTAAACATTTCCATCACAGGAGGCGGATATGGCAGCCCTGGACTTCAGTCCCAGCTGGGAGAGGACGTCGGTGGTGGACTTCTCCATCCCCATAGGCGAGGACATCGTAGTGATCATCTCCAGAGCTCCGGCCATAGTCATCAGGCCCTTCCTCCTTCTTCAGATCTTCTCTCCCTTCGTTAGTGGCAGATTAATCACGTGTCTAATATTGAGAGGAAGTATCGTCGTGCTGTAGGCCAGAGTTAGACTGTACAGGGATGCTGTAGGCCAGAGTTAGACTGTACAGGGATGCTGTAGGCCAGAGTTAGACTGTACGGTGATGCTGTAGGCCAGAGTTAGACTGTACAGGGATGCTGTAGGCCAGAGTTAGACTGTACAGTGATGCTGTAGGCCAGAGTTAAACTGTACAGGGATGCTGTAGGCCAGAGTTAGACTGTACAGGGATGCTGTAGGCCAGAGTTAGACTGTACAGGGATGCTGTAGGCCAGAGTTAGACTGTACGGTGATGCTGTAGGCCAGAGTTAGACTGTACGGTGATGCTGTAGGCCAGAGTTAGACTGTACAGTGATGCTGTAGGCCAGAGTTAGACTGTACAGTGATGCTGTAGGCCAGAGTTAGACTGTACAGGGATGCTGTAGGCCAGAGTTAGACTGTACAGGGATGCTGTAGGCCAGAGTTAGACTGTACAGTGATGCTGTAGGCCAGAGTTAGACTGTACAGTGATGCTGTAGGCCAGAGTTAGACTGTACAGTGATGCTGTAGGCCAGAGTTAGACTGTACAGGGATGCTGTAGGCCAGAGTTAGACTGTACAGGGATGCTGTAGGCCAGAGTTAGACTGTACAGTGATGCTGTAGGCCAGAGTTAGACTGTACGGTGATGCTGTAGGCCAGAGTTAGACTGTACAGGGATGCTGTAGGCCAGAGTTAGACTGTACAGGGATGCTGTAGGCCAGAGTTAGACTGTACAGTGATGCTGTAGGCCAGAGTTAACTGTACAGTGATGCTGTAGGCCAGAGTTAACTGTACAGTGATGCTGTAGGCCAGAGTTAGACTGTACAGGGATGCTGTAGGCCAGAGTTAGACTGTACAGGGATGCTGTAGGCCAGAGTTAGACTGTACGGTGATGCTGTAGGCCAGAGTTAGACTGTACAGTGATGCTGTAGGCCAGAGTTAGACTGTACGGTGATGCTGTAGGCCAGAGTTAGACTGTACAGGGATGCTGTAGGCCAGAGTTAGACTGTACAGTGATGCTGTAGGCCAGAGTTAGACTGTACAGGGATGCTGTAGGCCAGAGTTAGACTGTACAGGGATGCTGTAGGCCAGAGTTAGAGTGTACAGGGATGCTGTAGGCCAGAGTTAGACTGTACAGGGATGCTGTAGGCCAGAGTTAGACTGTACGGTGATGCTGTAGGCCAGAGTTAGACTGTACGGTGATGCTGTAGGCCAGAGTTAGACTGTACGGTGATGCTGTAGGACAGAGTTAGACTGTACAGGGATGCTGTAGGCCAGAGTTAGACTGTACAGTGATGCTGTAGGCCAGAGTTAAACTGTACAGGGATGCTGTAGGCCAGAGTTAGACTGTACAGGGATGCTGTAGGCCAGAGTTAGACTGTACAGGGATGCTGTAGGCCAGAGTTAGACTGTACAGTGATGCTGTAGGCCAGAGTTAGACTGTACAGGGATGCTGTAGGCCAGAGTTAGACTGTACAGGGATGCTGTAGGCCAGAGTTAGACTGTACAGGGATGCTGTAGGCCAGAGTTAGACTGTACAGGGATGCTGTAGGCCAGAGTTAGACTGTACAGGGATGCTGTAGGCCAGAGTTAGACTGTACAGGGATGCTGTAGGCCAGAGTTAGACTGTACGGTGATGCTGTAGGCCAGAGTTAGACTGTACGGTGATGCTGTAGGCCAGAGTTAGACTGTACGGTGATGCTGTAGGCCAGAGTTAGACTGTACAGGGATGCTGTAGGCCAGAGTTAGACTGTACAGTGATGCTGTAGGCCAGAGTTAGACTGTACAGGTGATGCTGTAGGCCAGAGTTAGACTGTACAGTGATGCTGTAGGCCAGAGTTAGACTGTACAGGGATGCTGTAGGCCAGAGTTAGACTGTACAGTGATGCTGTAGGCCAGAGTTAGACTGTACAGGGATGCTGTAGGCCAGAGTTAGACTGTACAGGGATGCTGTAGGCCAGAGTTAGACTGTACAGGGATGCTGTAGGCCAGAGTTAGACTGTACAGGGATGCTGTAGGCCAGAGTTAGACTGTACAGTGATGCTGTAGGCCAGAGTTAGACTGTACAGGGATGCTGTAGGCCAGAGTTAGACTGTACAGGGATGCTGTAGGCCAGAGTTAGACTGTACAGGGATGCTGTAGGCCAGAGTTAGACTGTACAGTGATGCTGTAGGCCAGAGTTAGACTGTACAGTGATGCTGTAGGCCAGAGTTAGACTGTACGGTGATGCTGTAGGCCAGAGTTAGACTGTACAGTGATGCTGTAGGCAGAGTTAAACTGTACAGTGATGCTGTAGGCCAGAGTTAGACTGTACAGTGATGCTGTAGGCCAGAGTTAGACTGTACAGGGATGCTGTAGGCCAGAGTTAGACTGTACAGGGATGCTGTAGGCCAGAGTTAGACTGTACAGTGATGCTGTAGGCCAGAGTTAGACTGTACAGTGATGCTGTAGGCCTGAGTTAAACTGTACGGTGATGCAGTTACAAACACAGACCTGCAATGACAGGACACCTGCAATGACAACTAGTCTACAGTGACAAACACACACCTTCAGTGATACACTCACCTGAGTGACAAACACTACTACTGTGAGAAACACAGACTACAGTGAACACACACAGACCTACAGTGACACACACACAGACCCCCAGTGTCAAACACAGATATGTAGTGACAAACACAGGCCTACAGTGACATACAGGAGACCCCCAGTGTCAAACACAGATATGTAGTGACAAACACAGGCCTACAGTGACATACAGAGACCCCAGTGTCAAACACAGATATGTAGTGACAAACACAGGCCTACAGTGACATACAGAGACCCCCAGTGTCAAACACAGATATGTAGTGACAAACACAGGCTACAGTGACATACAGAGACCCCCAGTGTCAAACACAGATATGTAGTGACAAACACCAGGCTACAGTGACAAACACACACCTGCAGTGACAGACACAGGACTGCAATGACAAACACAGGTGTTCCGTGACTAACGCACACTTCCAGTGATAAGTACAGACATGCATTGACAATCTTAGACATGCCAGTGACAAACACAGAACTGCAGTGATAAACAGAATTGCTTCATATACGCATCTGCTTTTCATTATTATTAACATTATATATATGATATTCCTATATTTAGGAATAAATATGTGAGTGATAATTATTAAATATTTTAAATTATATTATATAAAATTATCATAATAATAATTGTTGTATTTAATAATTATCACTCTTCCTTCTACTTGGTCTGAAGGAGGCCGGCCTCGGGTGAAGGGGGGCTGTGACGATCTCTGTCTTGGGACCCGTAGGTGCGGGACCGGGACGTCCACCTCCGGGGCTCGGGCGGCCTCAGGCTCTGCTTCAGGAGGCTGGGGTCGTTCATGCCTTGTTGGGGTGGTTCTTCTCGGCGCCCGACCACGGCGTCGTCTACGGGGTTGGAGGTCCTGTGCCCTTCTTCACCACCTTCGAGGTCAACCCCGGAACTCACAGTTCCTGCGGACGGCGCTGGAACCAATCGTATTGGCGTATGCCTT
>WNGS01130761.1:0-15842 GCA_020271785.1 Procambarus virginalis
GAGGAGGCAAACCAGGAAATCACAGCCCCAACACAGCAGTCCCAGAGACAAGAGGGAACCCAAAACAGCATCCCAGCAACACCAGAGGGGGGGGGGCAACACCACCAACCCCACTCTGCATAGAAACCCCCTTCCCTCACCATACCTGCCCCCACCAAACCCTCCCTCCCCCACCCCATTCTGACCCCGACACCCATCCCCATCCCATCATGTCCCCCCTCCCACCTTTCCCCCCAGTCCCCCTTCCCCTTCATCCCATACCCTCCCTATTCCTCCTCCCTCACCCCGTATCCTCCATGTCCCCCCTATCTCCTTAAACCACACCTACCCGTTCCCCCTTCCCTTAAACCCCCACCCCCCACCCAAAACCCTCTGCGACCCTGCAAACCACTCACAGATCTCTCACCCACGGAACAGCTTCCACACCAGTAGAATACTCGCCAAGAAAGGGATATGTAAATGAACAGAAGAAAGTGAGCTTCAAGGCGATGTACACTAACATAGATGGGATTACAAATAAAACTAGTGAACTTGGAGAGTGGGCACTAGAAGAAAAACCAGACATAATAGCACTCACAGAAACAAAGCTAACGAAAATCATAACAAATGCAGTGTTTCCACAGGGCTACTATGTAGTGAGGAAAGAGAGAGAAGGGAGAGGAGGAGGTGGTGTGGCTTTGCTACTAAGAGAAGGTTGGAGTTTCGAAGAGATGGTAATTCAGAACTGTGAAGGTTTCAGGGACTACATATCAGGCACCATTGCAACTGGAGGACAGAAAATTATAATAGTAGTCATATATAACCCCCCACCGAATGACAGAAGACCCAGACAGGAATATGATAGAAACAACATGGCCACCATCAATATAATAGAGAAGCAGCTTCTGTGGCTA
This sequence comes from Procambarus virginalis, assembly GCA_020271785.1. Taxonomy (NCBI): domain Eukaryota; kingdom Metazoa; phylum Arthropoda; class Malacostraca; order Decapoda; family Cambaridae; genus Procambarus; species Procambarus virginalis. Next base: position 894 of record WNGS01130761.1, read on the forward strand.
GCAGGAACGGATCCAGACTTCTAATCATGGAAGACTTCAACCATGGGAAGATAGATTGGGGAAACAGAGACCCACACGGAGGCCCAGACACATGGAGAGCTAAGCTGCTGGATGTGGCAACAAGAAACTTTCTAAGTCAACACGTCAAGGGACCGACAAGAATGAGAGGAGGGGATGAACCAGCCTTGCTTGATTTGATATTTACCCTAAATGAGTCGGATATAAGGGAAGTTAAGTTGGAAGCCCCCTTGGGAATGAGTGATCATAGTGTATTGAGCTTTGAGTACCTGGTTGAGCTAGGAATTATCACCCCCAAAAAAGAACTGGGAACCAAAGGGCTGGCGTACCGAAAGGGAAACTATGAGGAGATGAATAAATTCCTATGAGATATACATTGGGACACAGAACTCGGAACCAAGTCCGTACAAGACATGATGGACTATGTCACCCAAAATGTCAGGAGGCTGTAAGCAGGTTTGTCCCAGCCCAACAGGAAAAAACAGAGAAGCAAAGGAAGAATCCGTGGTTTAATAGGGAATGTATGAAAGCAAAGGAGCTGAACAAAAGGGCATGGAGGAACTTCCGTAATAACAGAACACCAGAAAGTAGAGAGAGATACCAGAGAACCAGGAACGAGTATGTCAGTGTGAGAAGAGCAGCTGAGAAAAGGTATGAAAATGATATAGCTAACAAAGCCAAGACTGAACCAAAGCTACTACACAGTCACATCAGGAGGAAGACAACAGTGAAGGAACAGGTGATTAAACTTAGGGTGGGCGAGGACAGGTACACAGAGAATGACAAAGAGGTGTGTGAAGAACTCAACAAAAGGTTCCAGGAGGTCTTTACAATAGAACAGGGAGATATCACGGCGCTGGGAGAGGTGGCAGCAAACCAGGTGACCTTGGATAGGTTCGAAATTACAAGAGATGAGGTCAAAAAGCACCTATTGGAGCTGGATGTGAGAAAAGCTGTTGGGCCGGATGGAATCTCGCCATGGGTATTGAAAGAGTGTGCAGGAGCACTTTGCTTACCACTCTCCATAGTGTATAGTAAGTCACTGGAAACGGGGGACCTACCAGAAATATGGAAGACTGCTAATGTAGTACCAATATACAAAAAGGGTGACAGACAAGAGGCACTGAACTACAGGCCAGTGTCCTTAACTTGTATACCATGCAAGGTGATGGAGAAGATTGTGAGAAAAAACCTAGTAACACATCTGGAGAGAAGAGACTTCGTGACAACCCATCAACATGGGTTCAGGGAGGGTAAATCTTGCCTTACAGGCTTGATAGAATTCTACGATCAGGTGACAAGAATTAAGCAAGAAAGAGAAGGTGGGCGGACTGCATTTTTTTGGACTGTCGGAAAGCCTTTGACACAGTACCCCATAAAAGGTTGATGCATAAGCTGGAGAAACAGGCAGGAGTAACAGGTAGGGCGCTCCAGTGGATAAGGGAGTACCTAAGCAATAGGAAGCAGAGAGTTACAGTGAGGGGTGAGACCTCAGACTGGCGTGAAGTCACCAGTGGAGTCCCACAGGGCTCTGTACTTGGACCTATCCTGTTTCTGATATACGTAAATGATCTCCCAGAGGGTATAGACTCATTCCTCTCAATGTTTGCTGACGACGCCAAAATTATGAGAAGGATTAAGACAGAGGAGGACAGCTTGAGACTTCAAGAAGACCTGGACAAGCTGCAGGAATGGTCGAACAAATGGCTGTTAGAGTTTAACCCAAGCAAATGTAATGTAATGAAGATAGGGGTAGGAAGCAGGAGACCAGATACAAGGTATCATTTGGGAGATGAAATACTTCAAGAGTCAGAGAGAGAGAGAAAGACCTGGGGGTTGATATCACGCCAGACCTGTCCCCTGAAGCTCATATCAAGAGGATAACATCAGCAGCATATGCCAGGTTGGCTAACATAAGAACGGCCTTTAGAAACTTGTGTAAGGAATCTTTCAGAACATTATATACCACATATGTCAGACCAATCCTGGAGTATGCGGCTCCAGCATGGAGTCCCTATCTAGTCAAGCATAAGACTAAACTGGAAAAGGTTCAAAGGTTTGCCACCAGACTAGTACCCGAGCTGAGAGGTATGAGCTACGAGGAGCGACTGCAGGAATTAAACCTCACTTCGTTGGAAGACAGAAGAGTAGGGGGGACATGATCACCACATTCAAGATTCTCAGGGGAATCGACAGGGTTGATAAAGACAGGCTGTTTAACACAAGGGGCACACGCACTAGGGGACACAGGTGGAAACTGAGTGCCCAAATGAGCCACAGAGATATTAGAAAGAACTTTTTTAGTGTCAGAGTGGTTGACAAATGGAATGCATTAGGAAGCGATGTGGTGGAGGCTGACTCCATACACAGTTTCAAGTGTAGATATGATAGAGCCCATTAGGCTCAGGAAACTGTACACCTGTTGATTGACGGTTGAGAGGCGGGACCAAAGAGCCAGAGCTCACCCCCGCAAGCACAACTAGGTGAGTACAACTAGGTGAGTACACACACACACACACACACACACACACACACACACACACACACACACACACAACACCACACACGCACACACACACACGCACACACACACACACACACAACACACACACACACACGCACACACACACACACACACACACACTAGAAACTAGAAGAAGAAGGAGAGGGGGGACATGATAGGAACGTATAAAATACTCAGAGGGATTGACAGAGTGGACATAGACGAAATGTTCACACGGAAAAGTAACAGAACGAGGGACATGGATGGAAGTTAGAAACTCAGATGAGTCACAGAGATGTTAGGAAGTTTCTTTTAGCGTGAGAGTAGTGGGAAAATGGAATGCACTTAAGGAACAGGTTGTGGAAGCCAATACTATTCATAATTTTAAAACCAGGTATGATAGGAAATGGGATAGGAGTCATTGCTGTAAACAACTGATGCTCGAAAGGCGGGATCCAAGAGTCAATGCTCGATCCTGCAGACACAATAGGTGAGTACATATAGGTGAGTACACACACACACACACACACACACACACACACACACACACACCACACACACACACACACACACACACACACACACACACACACACACACTCACACAGGTCAAGCGGGATGGTAAGACAACAGAATGGAGCTGGAGGAGAGGGACTGGACGAGTCATTCATGGAGATGATTGCTAAGGCATGGAAGGAAGTCAGTGGGGAATTGAAGGACCTGAGAGAAACTATATATAAGCTGCGGACAGAACTAAGTGCAGCGCAAGAGGAGATAAAAAGCCTAAAAACAGGCCCTCCTCAGACTCTGGCCCAGGGGACCAACCCCCAGGTACCAGGAGATATAGCAATGGCAGGGACCGCAACAATTGGCCCAACCTTTGCTGAAATGCTGAAGAGCCCAGGAGCAATGTCCACAGTCAAGGAAGTTGTAATGAAAGCAGTAACCTCACAGGAGGCAGCTAGATGCACAAGCCAGCTAATGGAAAGGAAAAGAGCTGTAGTAGTGGTAGGTGTGAAGGAACAAGAGGGCTCCACAAGGGAGGAATCGAGGACTAAATACAAAGCTGAAGTGGCAGGGATATTAAAGGAGATAGGAATGGAAGGGGCTGAACGAGACATAGAACAGTTTTTCTGGATTGGCCAGTACAACAGAGACAAAAAGAGATTGATCAAGGTAGTATTCAAGAGCGAGGACATCAAAGAGGACATCCTAGTAAAGAAGAGCAAATTGAGGTATGCAAGGAACTACAAAGAGGTATATGTTCAGAGGGACATGACCAGAGACGAGATAGTAAGGGCAGAAGATGCAAGGAAAAGGCGCAAGGAGAGGGAAGGGAGCCAGGGAACCTCAGCCTCCAACCCAGCAATCCCAGAGGGGAGTGGGGAACCCCAATCCAGCAACCCAGGAACCCAAGGGGGGAATGCAACACCCCAGCCCACCACCCAATAGGGCCCTTCCCCCGCAGCACAAACCCTTCCTTGCCCATGCACAATGCCCATCAGGAAACCCAAATCCTCCCCCTCCCCTTACCCCAAGTAGCCCCTGCTTTCCCAGCCCCTGGTCTTCTCCCTGCCCCAAGCAGGCCTGAGCAAGACCAAAGCCCTCTATCCCCCACTCCATCTCCCTCCAAACCCTGTCAACTACACTGCAGGAGGGCGTGCCCTTTCCCAAGCAATCCCTGCTCCCTCACCCCCAGGACTTCTTCCTGCCCCAAGCAGGCCTGAGGAAGACCTAAGCCCTCCATCCCCACTCCACCTCCCCCTGAATCCCTGGAAACTACCTCATAGGAGGAGGAGCCTACCCAAGTAACAATGACCATAGAACAACTTCCTACACTTGTGGGGAGGGAGGGTGAAATTGGATATAAGAAAGTGAGCTTCAAGGTAATGTACTCAAACATTGATGGATTACCAATAAAGCAAGTGAACTGGCAGAAAGGGTGCAAGAAGAAAACCCTGATGTAATAGGACTAACAGAAACAAAATTTCAGGAGTCATAACAGATGCTGTGTTTCCAAAGGACTCCTATATAGTAAGGAAAGAGAGGGAAGGGAGAGGAGGTGGAGGAGTGGCCCTGCTGATAAGGAAGGACTGGAGTTTTGACGAGATGGAAATTCCGGGCTGTGACGGATTCAGAGATTACATCAAAAGAATATCATCAGCGGCATATGCTAGACTGGCCAACATAAGAACTGCCTTTAGAAACTAGTGTAAGGATTCTTTCAGAACCCTGTATACCACTTATGTAAGACCAATCCTGGAGTATGCAGCTCCAGCCTGGAGTCCATACCTAGTTAAACACAAGACAAACTTAGAGAAGATTCAGCGGTATGCCACCAGGCTCGTCCCGGAACTGAGAGGACTGAGCTACGAGGAAAGGCTAAAGGAGCTGAACCTCACATCCTGGAACACAGAAGAGTAAGGGGAGACATGATAACCACCTACAAAATTCTCAGGGGAATTGACAGGGTGGACAAAGACAAATTCTTCAGCACGGGTCGGACATGAACAAGGGACACAGGTGGAAACTTAGTACCCAGATGAGCCACAGAGACGTTAGAAAGAATTTTTTCAGTGTCAGAGTAGTTATAAATGGAATGCATTAGAAAGTGATGTGGTGGAGGCTGACTCCATACACAGTTTCAAGTGTAGATATGATAGAGCCCAGTAGGCTCAGGAATCTGTACACCAGTTGATTGACAGTTGAGAGGCGGACCAAAGAGCCAAAGCTCAACCCCGCAAGCACAATTAGGTGAGTACAATTAGGTGAGTACAGTAACCCTCCTGCCTGCCTATCCTCACACAGTAACCCTCCTGCCTGCCTATCCTCACACAGTAACTCTCCTGCCTGCCTATCCTCACACAGTAACCTCCTGCCTGCCTATCCTCACACACAGTAACCCTCCTGCCTGTCTATCCTCACACAGTAACCCTCCTGCCTGCCTATCCTCACACAGTAACCCTCCTGCCTGCCTATCCTCACACAGTAACCCTCCTGCCTGCCTATCCTCACACAGTAACCCTCCTGCCTGCCTATCCTCACACAGTAACCCTCCTGCCTGCCTACCCTCACACAAAAAATATAATTAGAAAGTAGTATAATTGTATTCTTAATTTTCTTGAAATTTATGTCAATATGAAACATTAAAAACCTCATTAAATCAACTCTAATGTTTGATCCACGTAAAGCTTTAAGAGTGTCTGTAATCCAGTTTACAAGAACAACTTTTTTGCTTACAAAAAATGCATATTTTTCTCAATTCAGTACATTGATCACACTTATTGTTGTCCTTAATTCCCAGCATCAACAACCTACCATTAGTAGGAAGGGTCTCGTGAATATAGCAAACTCACCAACTCTCACCCACTCAATCAAGCTATATAGTCGTAATGGCTTGGCGCTTTCCCTTGATAGTCAATCAGATCCTTCCACTCACACCTGTACAAACTATTTAAAATGAAGGTATTCCTGTAATGTATTTTACATCTTTGTCATGTCTAGGAGAAAAAACTATTTATTCCCTATATGTTATTTTGTTTATGATACAATTATAACACCGTTTCCAGAAACGTACATCTCCATATATATATTCACAATATAAAGATGCACGTTTGTAAGTAGACTATATAAAACAAATGATAATGCTTCAAAATGGTAATTCAAAACATGCAAGTGTTAAAACAAAATCTTTATAATTAACATTCAACTACATTTTGTAACATTTGCCTTCTGCGTCGGAAATAAATAGTTATTATTACCATATTTGTTTTAGATTATTTTACACTGGAATCAAACAAGCAATCTAATCAATTTTCTTCCCAGAACCACATCTGATCAACAGATCAGGCTGTAGACTGGGATCTCCAGAACCATGACTAAAGGTTAACGTGTAATTACTAGTATCAGTGCTTCTAACCTGAATATCCTAATGCAGCTATCCAACGATGAGCATCTAAAGGCGCAGCTGTTCCTCCAATGACCTTGACGAGGTTTGCACCCTGACCGCAGTTCCTAGGCAACAATGAGGTTTTTGGGGTGGATGGTGGAGTTGTTGGTTTGGACGGACAACACACCTGTAAAATATGAATTACTGTCCAGTTTCCCCCATGAGCAGTAGTGTTGTGAAAGACTATACATCACTTATGACATTAAATTAAGCAAGAGGTATTTAAGCCTACCTTGGGATCTGTTTCATAAGTACAAGTGGCTCGCCGAAGAGCATTAGGTTCTCCGAGTTCCGATTCTCGAGTAGCTTCAGCATCTCAGGACATTGCGACAGTGGAATGCACGGGTTTGGACAGACAGCTCCTGATGGATTACATGTAGCCTTAGTCAATAAAGTTTAAAATTATTGTCAATATATAAAATTAAACCAGTGTTGAACACATCTGTTTATGTGTTAACTTCTATATTATAAATTCTAATTACTTAAATTAAATATATTAAATTCCAATATTTAACTAGTCAGAGAAATGATTCATACGAAATAGTTTATTAAATACAATACCTTATAATCATTCTGTGGTGTGAGATGGAAGGCTTACAGTGGATTATACTAATAATGACATTCATAATGGATCCCAATATTATTTATCTAAGAAAGTTATAGTGCTAGTTAGCTATTTTCAGTAGAGGATTTGATATTAGAAAGTAATGGGAGCTTTTGGCCTCGTATGAGCCAATAGGCATTCTGCAGTTTCCTTTATTCTCATGTTTCTCATTTGATAATTTAACAATATGTGCACTCGCTCAAGTAAAATGTCCCATTCACATCATGCACCCCCTCCCTCCGGTCCACATCATGCACCCCCTCCCTCCGGTCCACATCATGCTCCCCCTCCCTCCGGTGCACATCATGCACCACACCCCCATCCACATCATGCACCCCGTCCCTCCGATCCACATCATGCAACACACCCCACATCCATACCTGTTAACTGTCTCACAGGACAACAAACCCATCCAATTCGTCACGCCCTCTGGACAACTTCCTACACAGCGTAACGGCCGTCAAGGGAAAATGAAGTGAGAATGGATAGAAGAAAGTAAGATTCAAAGCAATGCACTCACAAACATAGATGGGATTACAAACAAAACAAGCGAACTTGGGGAAAGATCACAAAAAGAAATCCCAAATGTAATAGCACTCACAAACAAAATTTGTTATAAAAAAATGCAGTTTCTACACAGTACTGGAGTATGATAAACAACTTGTTATCACTTGCTGTCATAGATCCGTCTGTCACTTGCAGGAATAGATCCAGACTGTTAATTATGGAAGACTTGAACCATGGAATGGTAGACTGGAAGAACACAAACCCACATGGAAGAACAGACACACTGAGAGCTAAACTATAGGACGTGGCAACAAGAAACTTCCTAAGTCAACATATCAAGGAACCACACAGGAATGAGAGGTAATGGTGAACCAGTTACACTTGATCTGATATTCACCTTGAACGAACCAGACATAAAGAAGGTCACATTAAAAGCCCCCAAGGGAATGAGAGACCATAGTATACTGACATTTGAGTATCTGGTGGAAATGAAAAAACAAATTATGAAAGTGAGAAAGGGAAAGAACAGGTACACAGAGAATGATTAGAAGATATGTAGAAAACATAAGATATTCCCGGAGGTCTTAACAATAGAGCAAGAAGTCCCTGAACTACAAGAGTTGGTAATAAACCAGGCAGCTTTACAAAATTTTGAAATAACCGGATATGAGGTTAAGAGGTATCTGCTGGATCTGGATGTGACAAAGGCTGTTGGACCTGGCAATCTCACCATAGATACTTAAAGACTGCGCAGAAGCACTTTACATATAACTCTCTATGGTGTATAGTAAGTCACTTGAAATAGAAGATCTATCAAAAATTTGGAAGACAGCTAACATAATCCAAATAGACAAAAAAGAGTAACAGGCAAGAAGCATTAACTACAGACCGGTGAGAAAATCAGTAAGAGCTACGAGGAGAATTCGATGCCACTCACTTTTTTCTTATTGGCCTGTGTCCCTAACTTATATACTACGCAAGGAGATGGATATGACGTTAGAAAAGATCTAGTGGCACAACTGGAGAGAAGGGACTTTTAGCGATGGTAAAACTTGCCCTCAAGTTTAATAGGATTTTATGACTAGGTGACAAAAAATAAGCAAGAAAGTGAAGGGAGGCCAGACTGCATTTTCTTGGCCTGTCCGAAAGACTTTGACAGTACCCCATACGAGGCTGATGCATAAATTGAAGAAATACGCAGGAGTAACGTGTAAGGTGTTCCAGTGCATAAGTGAGTAACCTTTGCAACAGAAAACAGAGTTCCTCTGTGGGACGAGACCTCAATGGCGAGGGGTCACCAGCGGAGTCCCATAGGGTTCTGTACTCTGACCTATTCTGTTTCTGATATATGTAAATGATCTTCCAATGTATAGACACATTCCTCTAATGTTTGCTGATGATGCTAAAATTATGAGAAATAAGACAGAGGACAGCAAGAGACTACAAGATGACCTGGACAAACTGAAGGAATAGTCGAACAAATGCCTACTAGAGTTTAACTCAACCAAGTGTAAAATAATGAAAATAAGTGTAGGGAGCAGGAGGCCAGATACAAGGAGATTTGGTAGATGAAATCCTTGAAGAATCAGAGAAAGATCTTGGGGTTGAAACCATGCTGGACCAGTCCTCTAAAGCCCACATCATAAAGGATTTCATCACCGGCATTTGCTAGGTTGGCCAACATAAGAACTGCCATTAGAAATATTTTTTCACCTGTACACCAGGTTACTGATGGTTGAGAGACGGTACTAAAGAGTCGAAGCTCATCTCACCGCCCCCCGCAAGCACAACTAGGTGAACACTTCATGCACCACACTCCGGTCACTGAAGCTTCTCGCAGTCTGGGATTATTTCATGACTCTTACAGTTAGACTCCAGCGCTGGCCCACATACCCAATTATAATATTAATTATAATTAACCTTGAACTTAGTACTGTATATATATATATATATATATATATATATATATATATATATATATATATATATATATATATATATATATATATATATATATATAGATAGATAGATATATATATATATATATAGATATATATATATATATATATATATATATATATATACATATCAATCTATATATATATATATATATATATATATATTGTGACGGTGTTCCCCCCCCTTCTAATTCTCCCACGCCTGCTGTAAGAGTCATGTCCACTATTCTCGAGCGTTCTCTACATTGCAGGCAACAATTGAACATATGTGGGAGAGAACAGTATTCTCGAAGAGCCGAGAAATTTGCGAAAATGTAGCATTTTGGCCTGTGGGATAGGCCCTTTAGGGAGCCAATATGGCGCTGGCAAGTCTGTTCTCCCGCCAAAACTGTGTGACGTCAGTGGCGCCAGATTGGTCACCGTCAGCGACATGGCACTGGGAGCCAATGAAAACCAACTTTGGAAAAGTGACGTCACATAGGCATGGGGAGTCCAGCCGTGGTGACGCCTCGGCGACATCAGTCTTTCACGACACGTCCGAGAGGTAGGACGCGCGATCGGTCATCCTGTCAGAGTGACGGATTTACCGAACTCCGGTGGACGTAAGCGTCTCCAGTTGTTGGCACGCACTCTGTGAGGTCTTCCTGCAACCCAGAAGTGGCTCAGATAAGGAATTGACAGAATATTGAGCAACAAGTGCTCAGGGGACAGGTGCGTTGCAAGAAGTGGGCCGGGCATCGACGTGTGTCATCGTTGGCAGTTCACCAGTATAAGAGACAGCTTAGTGGCCGGGCCACCCACCGTGAGTGAACCGGGTTGACAGCCTTGTCAACCAGGTTGAACGTGTGATCGACGATCCTGTCAAGTTTGACAGTAACCCCACCTTCGTGGAACCCTACGAGTCAACAGTTGGATGCAAGCACGTCGAGAAGTCTTCCCAAATACCTAGCGATATATCTAGACGACGAGGGAATTGACAGTGTTGTGAGCTTCAAGTGCTCTGAAGTCGGGTGCTGTGCGTGTGAAGCTTAAGCAGCATCGTCTGGTACGGCTGGTAACTTCACCGTGACTTCGTAGTGGTGAGAGGCAGTTCCTCTGGGAGTACAGTGACAAGAACTAATTGGGAAACGTGCGACGACCGCCGAGACGTAGGCTGGCTGCCGTAGTTGGGAGGAAAGTTGACGGCCAGGAGACCGACTTCAACCCTGCGACGTACTGTAGAGGAAGAAGCACGGACCTGCTGTGTACAGAAGCGGCGAGACGCGACATCCTAAGGTGTGGGCTTGTGTTTCTGGATGGTGAACGAGGCGAGAGCCTGGACCAGGAGCTACAACCCAACTGTCATCCTAGGATAGGTGAAGTAGGTGTTTACAGTTACCCTCCCATTTCCCCTTTAGTTAGCTATATATATATTCTTGTCAGAATATTTTATATGTCGTGAGCAAGTCTCACTTGAGTCTAAGTCACAGAGTGCACAGTATGTGGTGAGCCTGCCCAGAGCGCTCACAGTATCAGTTTACATATATATCTATGTGTGGGTGTGTGCAAGCACCAAGATTCATCAGAGAATTTACTGTGACTATTATTAATCTACAGTATTATTATTATATATATATTGGTAGTAAACCAGATATTGGTGTATTGATCTCTATAATCTATTGATATAAATGCCTGTGGATTGATCTCTATAATCTATTGATATAAGTGCCCGTGTGTTGATCTCTATATTCTATCGATATAAATGCCCGTGTGTTGATCTCTATGATCTATTAATATAAATGCCTGTGTATTGATCTTCATGATGTATATATATATATGCCTGACATTTTATTACTGATTTATATATGACATGCCTGTGTACTGAATAATATCATATACGCGAAGTGATCGTCAGTGATATCTCTTTAAGAGAAAGTATAGATATAAAGAAAAGTTCAGTGATCAAGTGAGTGCATTCACAGTAAATATTATTAAGAATAGAGTAATCTTTTGGTACGGTGAAAAGTCACTGTGAGAGTATTGTGAATAAGATGTTGATCGTGAGGCCAGTGAAATCATAAGTAAACCATGTGAACGTTGAATAGTGTTTTGGAAAAAGTTAAATAAACGGGGATCGTGACAATTAGAAAACAAGTACTAGTCTGTTCCCACGATCGCGAGGGTCCCGGTCAGCTGAGTCTGACAGGTGACACGTGCCGATGTTACCATATCGGTGCGCTCTAGAATATTATGCTATGAATGGAGCAATTGTCATATATTAATCCTGATACATTGATGCATATATATTTCTCGTTGTCTTTTAAGTAAAATACCAAAACTCTTTGGTGTTTGATATCATCCCCTCCATTTATCTTGTGACCGTGTAATGATATAAAGTAGAGTGACCTGCCTGATACTATATTACTGGATTTTGCTCTTGCCACAATTACACCTGACCACTGCAATGTTACTGGACATCTAAAAAAACCAGTTGGCGACCTTGAAGGCTGTATAAGAGTTCGGTGTCGGGGCGGGCCACAGATTGAGGGAACGATCTGTGCCCCCACTCATCTTACAATCTAAAGGCCGGTTGTGAGACCGACTGGGGTTACTCTCCGAGGCCAGCAGTGGAGCCTAGAGGATTGAGGGAAGACCCGCCGAACGACGGTGAGTAAGGGTTATTGTTGGAGCAACCACCTGGAAAGGAGATCCAGTCTACTGTTGTTTTACCCTTCTCTTACGAGAACACCGTGAAACCCCGACAATATATATATATATATATATATATATATATATATATATATATATATATATATATATATATATATATATATATTATATAATAATGGAAGGGAGTACCACCTCTGGCTGGAAGAAGGGGGACCCATAGCCTCGGAGGAAATCACACATAACGCATATACATATATATATATATATATATATATATATATATATATATATATATAATATATGTGTGTGTGTGTGTGTGTGTGTGTGTGTGTGTGTGTGTGTGTGTGTGTGTGTGTGTGTGTGTGTGTGTGTGTGTGTGTGTGTGTGTGTGTGTGTGTGTGATCCAATGGGAGATCGAGAGCTACACATTTCCAGCAATGACGTAACGTATTAAATTTCTAAACTATTATCATAGGAAACCCAAAACGGCAGCTTCCAGATCTTATCAAAGTAACACAAAAAGAACTGCCTCCTCTGATAACCTGTGGCAACATTAGCATTGTGTACCGACTGCTGCGCCCAACCGTCAACAGGATGCCTCGTTGGCAACTAGCTCGTCTCTACACAGAACTGGCTGCAATATAACTAGCTACCTATACACAAACACAGGAAGAGGAATAATTTTCTGTGATTAAGTCTTTTCTTCAAACAATGGAATTCTTTACATGCAAGACAGGAAGAATCTCTCTGACAAATAGATAACACGCTAACGGCACTGAATAAAGGTTTCAGAATCTTTCGTATGGATACAAATTCATAAAAAACCTAATCATGTTACAAAGCAGCTAAATCAGCCTAAAACAAAAATCATATTTAATTAAACTTATGTATAGACGTATCTGAAGACTAGACATCCATTTTCAAAACATACTGCTCACAAATAATAAAGTTTTATGAGCGAAATCACTGACACCCACGTATACGGACACCATAAAACATCCAGCAAACATTGTGATAGCCAGAATTAGATTGATTTATCGATACCTCTAGCAGGTGGTTGAGGGTAACGATCCTCCCAATCTTGAGCATTAATGGAAAATTCTGTGAAAAGGTACCGGGGTCTCACTATTATGGATTACTTTTTTTGTTTTGTTTTTTAATTTTTGCCCTTGATGTTATCCTGATAGCTTATTGCGTGCTTGTTAACAAATTTTATGTCTAGAAAACTATCTTGCTTTATGGGGATCTTTATTTCCCTACTTAAGAGCTGTGCAAACTTCATATAGTTTTTTAATAGCCTCATAACTGACGATGTTTCTAAAGACTTTTAATAACAAAAACCGAGAAATGACGGAAAGCACCACACGGCAGCAGCTGTAGAGGTGGAGGTGGCGGCCCTGACCCCGTGTGGGCAACTCAACAAGGTCCACTTACATATTAGTTTTTTCAGCAACAAGATAACAAAGTAGCTGGGGAGTTGCGAGGTGGGATGGGGGGCGGAAGTACGTTCGAGGGTGAAAAGGAATTAATTATTGAATATATAATATAACGTACTCTATGGTCTACAAGAGCTCACAATACCTTCACCCGGTTATTATCTTAGTTGTACCCCAGATAAGAGGGTTAGGCTTGTAAGACATCTTGGAATGCTGGAGTCGTGCTAGGAAGGCTACTGTTAATAACAACTCCCAACTTCAAGAGAGAACTTGTGTTCGTTGGTGTAATAATGCGAGCCGCAGGACAAGTGATTCGGTGAATATACGGTTAACTAGAATATCCTTCATCCCTTTTGATAGAATCCTGGCACCACCGTCGCAGAATAAGAGTGAAAGCTGTGAGGAATTATACTTATTTTGAGCAGCAGTCAGCTGGAGCAGCAGGACTAGTAATAATGAAAAGTGTACTTACTCTGAGCAGCAGTCATTTGGAGCAACAACAGCAACAGCAACGGGACGCTGCACCAGCCTGGTAGCGCGCAGTGTACCCTCTGCAGATATTTGTTAATGTAAAAGTTTTTTTGCAGTTTGAAAACTAACGGCAAATTTTGTAAACAAAAGACTTCCTAATACTTTTTTAGACCTGTCTGCTATAAATTATATGTTTAGTCTACGAATTCCTCTGACTCCTAGATAAATCTGCTCCGATTATGGGTAGCATGAAAACGTGTTGACATTTTGATCACTGGGTCCATATCTGCAACGGCCCAGACTGATACTAAACATGGCGCATTTATCATATGAGGTCACAGTGAAGGCTAGAGCATTTTTCAAGTTCTCCACTTTGATCTCAGAGCGGAGATCTTTGGTTGGTTTATGAGGTGTCGGGGTTGGTGCATCTTTGAGAGCTCTTGTTGTTTGCTTGGTGGGCGTCTGGCTCTCGCTCCACCTGAGGTCACCGAAGGACGTCTCCTGTTGTATGCTTGGTGGGCGTCTGGCTCTCGCTCCGCCTGAGGTCACCGAAGGACGTCTCCTGTTGTGTGCTTGGTGGGCGTCTGGCTCTCGCTCCGCCTGAGGTCACCGAAGGACGTCTCCTTGTTGTGTGCTTGGTGGCGTCTGGCTCTCGCTCCGCCTGAGGTCACCGAAGGACGTCTCCTTGTTGTGTGCTTGGTGGGCGTCTGGCTCTCGCTCCGCCTGAGGTCACCGAAGGATGTCTCCTGTTGTGTGCTTGGTGGGCATCTGGCTCTCGCTCCGCCTGAGGTCACCGAAGGACGTCTCCTGTTGTTTGCTGGTGCATGGGCGTCTGGCTCTTGCTCAGCCGGCGGT
>WNGS01130761.1:16842-31491 GCA_020271785.1 Procambarus virginalis
AATTGCTATAATTCCCCGTAATTTTGCTTTGATCTTTGCTTCAGACTGTTAGACAGCTTCCCCGTCTTCAAGACGGGAAGACGTCTTGAAGGTACCTGAAGACAATGGTCAAAGTAAAATTTGAGGGGGGGGGAAATATACCCATTTTCTATACTTTGGAGGCACAAGCAATCAACCTACTATCCAGGAAAAAATAATAAATACAAAATTGTTGCACAGTGCAGTCGACACGGGTTCCTCAGACTCTAGAGGCGTCAGGCGTCCTGTGAACTTTGGGTTTTGGTTTGAGTGTTTTCAGCACCGCCAACTAGTTTATTGTGCACACCACACTCATTATTTGAGCGGTAGCTCCGAAAGATTAGAGGGCATAAATCACAATCAGAACTCTTTATAATGTAACATGTCACAACCTAATTGAGCAATATCTAAAAAATTCGGTAACCGCCGGCTGAGCAAGAGCCAGACGCCCATGCACCAGCAAACAACAGGAGACGTCCTTCGGTGACCTCAGGCGGAGCGAGAGCCAGATGCCCACCAAGCACACAACAGGAGACATCCTTCGGTGACCTCAGGCGGAGCGAGAGCCAGACGCCCACCAAGCACACAACAGGAGACGTCCTTCGGTGACCTCAGGCGGAGCGAGAGCCAGACGCCCACCAAGCACACAACAGGAGACGTCCTTCGGTGACCTCAGGCGGAGCGAGAGCCAGACGCCCACCAAGCACACAACAGGAGACGTCCTTCGGTGACCTCAGGCGGAGCGAGAACCAGACGCCCACCAAGCATACAACAGGAGACGTCCTTCGGTGACCTCAGGTGGAGCGAGAGCCAGACGCCCACCAAGCAAACAACAAGAGCTCTGAAAGATGCACCAACCCCGACATCTCATAAACCAAACCAAAGATCTCCGCTCTGAGATCAAAGTGGAGAACTTGAAAAAAAGCTCGACTAGCCTTCACTGTGACCTCATATGATAAATGCGCCATGTTTAGTATCAGTCTGGGCCGTTGCAGATATGGACCCAGTGATCAAAATGGCAACACGTTTTCATGCTACCCATAGTCGGAGCAGATTTATCTAGGAGTTAGAGGAATTCGTAGACTAAACATATAATTTATAGCAGACAGGTCTAAAAAAGTATTAGGAAGTCTTTTGTTTACAAAATTTGCCGTTAGTTTTCAAACTGCAAAAAACTTTTACATTAACAAATATCTGCAGAGGGTACACTGCGCGCTACCAGGCTGGTGCAGCGTCCCGTTGCTGTTGCTGTTGTTGCTCCAAATGACTGCTGCTCAGAGTAAGTACACTTTTCATTGTTACTAGTCCTGCTGCTCCAGCTGACTGCTGCTCAAAATAAGTATAATTCCTCACAGCTTTCACTTTTATTCTGCGACGGTGGTGCCAGGATTCTATTAAAAGGGATGAAGGATATTCTAGTTAACCGTATATTCACCGAATCACTTGTCCTGCGGCTCGCATTATTACACCAACGAACACAAGTTCTCTCTTGAAATTGGGAGTTGTTATTAACAGTAGCCTTCCTAGCACGACTCCAGCATTCCAAGATGTCTTACAAGCCTAACCCTCTTATCTGGGGTACAACTAAGATAATAACCGGGTGAAGGTACTGTGAGCTCTTGTAGACCATAGAGTACGTTATATTATATATTCAATAATTAATTCCTTTTCACCCTCGAACGCATTCAGTGCCGTTAGCGTGTTATCTATTTGTCAGAGAGATTCTTCCTGTCTTGCATGTAAAGAATTCCATTGTTTGAAGAAAAGACTTAATCACAGAAAATTATTCCTCTTCCTGTGTTTGTGTATAGGTAGCTAGTTATATTGCAGCCAGTTCTGTGTAGAGACGAGCTAGTTGCCAACGAGGCATCCTGTTGACGGTTGGGCGCAGCAGTCGGTACACAATGCTAATGTTGCCACAGGTTATCAGAGGAGGCAGTTCTTTTTGTGTTACTTTGGTAAGATCTGGAAGCTGCCGTTTTGGGTTTCCTATGATAATAGTTTAGAAATTTAATACGTTACGTCATTGCTGGAAATGTGTAGCTCTCGATCTCCCATTGGATCACACACACACACACATATTATATATATATATATATATATATATATATATATATATATATATATATATATATATATATATATATATAGATAGATAGATGTATATATGTATATATATATATATATATATATATATATATATATATATATATATATATATATATATATATATATATATATGCAGAATAACCACATGTGAAAAATAGAAAATGCTTAACGCGTTTTCGGCTAATTCGCCTTCATCAGAGCAAAGTAGAATGAAGATTCATCTTCATTCTACTTTGCTCTGATGAAGGCGAATTAGCCGAAAACGCGTTAAGCATTTTCTATTTTTCACATGTGGTTATTCTGCATACTTGGATCAGTGTTTTTGTGATCATTGTTGCATATATATATATGTATATATATATATATATATATATATATATATATATATATATATATATATATATATATATATATATATATATACAGTACAAAGTTCAAGGTTAATTATAATTAATATTATAATTGGGTGTGTGGGCCAGCGCTGGAGTCTAACTGTAAGAGTCATGAAATAATCCCAGGCTGCGAGAAGCTTCAGTGACCGGAGTGTGGTGCATGATGTGTTCACCTAGTTGTGCTTGCGGGGGGCGGTGAGATGAGCTTCGACTCGTTAGTACCGTCTCTCAACCATCAGTAACCTGGTGTACAGGTGAAAAAATATTTCTAATGGCAGTTCTTATGTTGGCCAACCTAGCAAATGCCGGTGATGAAATCCTTTATGATGTGGGCTTTAGAGGACTGGTCCAGCATGGTTTCAACCCTAAGATCTTTCTCTGATTCTTCAAGGATTTCATCTACCAAATCTCCTTGTATCTGGCCTCCTGCTCCCTACACTTATTTTCATTATTTTACACTTGGTTGAGTTAAACTCTAGTAGGCATTTGTTCGACTATTCCTTCAGTTTGTCCAGGTCATCTTGTAGTCTCTTGCTGTCCTCTGTCTTATTTCTCATAATTTTAGCATCATCAGCAAACATTAGAGGAATGTGTCTATACACTGGAAGATCATTTACATACATCAGAAACAGAATAGGTCAGAGTACAGAACCCTATGGGACTCCGCTGGTGACCCCTCGCCATTGAGGTCTCGTCCCACAGAGGAACTCTGTTTTCTGTTGCAAAGGTTACTCACTTATCCACTATAACACCTTACACGTTACTCCTGCGTATTTCTTCAATTTATGCATCAGCCTCGTATGGGGTACTGTCAAAGTCTTTCGGACAGGGCCAAGAAAATGCAGTCCGGCCTCCCTTCACTTTCTTGCTTATTTTTTGTCACCTAGTCATAAAATCCTATTAAACTTGAGGGCAAGTTTTACTATCGCTAAAAGTTCCTTCTCTCCAATTGTGCCACTAGATCTTTTCTAACGTCATATCCATCTCCTTGCGTAGTATATAAGTTAGGGACACAGGCCAATAAGAAAAAAGTGAGTGGCATCGAATTCTCCTCGTACCTCTTACTGATTTTCTCACCGGTCTGTAGTTAATGCTTCTTGCCTGTTACTCTTTTTTGTCTATTTGGATTATGTTAGCTGTCTTCCAAAATTTTGATAGATCTTCTATTTCAAGTGACTTACTATACACCATAGAGAGTTATATGTAAAGTGCTTCTGCGCAGTCTTTAAGTATCTATGGTGAGATTGCCAGGTCCAACAGCCTTTGTCACATCCAGATCCAGCAGATACCTCTTAACCTCATATCCGGTTATTTCAAAATTTTGTAAAGCTGCCTGGTTTATTACCAACTCTTGTAGTTCAGGGACTTCTTGCTCTATTGTTAAGACCTCCGGGAATATCTTATGTTTTCTACATATCTTCTAATCATTCTCTGTGTACCTGTTCTTTCCCTTTCTCACTTTCATAATTTGTTTTTTTAATTTCCACCAGATACTCAAATGTCAGTATACTATGGTCTCTCATTCCCTTGGGGGCTTTTAATGTGACCTTCTTTATGTCTGGTTCGTTCAAGGTGAATATCAGATCAAGTGTAACTGGTTCACCATTTCCTCTCATTCCTGTGTGGTTCCTTGATATGTTGACTTAGGAAGTTTCTTGTTGCCACGTCCTATAGTTTAGCTCTCAGTGTGTCTGTTCTTCCATGTAGGTTTGTGTTCTTCCAGTCTACCATTCCATGGTTCAAGTCTTCCATAATTAACAGTCTGGATCTATTCCTGCAAGTGACAGACGGATCTATGACAGCAAGTGATAACAAGTTGTTTATCATACTCCAGTACTGTGTAGAAACTGCATTTTTTTTATCACAAATTTTGTTTGTGAGTGCTATTACATTTGGGATTTCTTTTTGTGATCTTTCCCCAAGTTCGCTTGTTTTGTTTGTAATCCCATCTATGTTTGTGAGTGCATTGCTTTGAATCTTACTTTCTTCTATCCATTCTCACTTCATTTTCCCTTGACGGCCGTTACGCTGTGTAGGAAGTTGTCCAGAGGGCGTGACGAATTGGATGGGTTTGTTGTCCTGTGAGACAGTTAACAGGTATGGATGTGGGGTGTGGTGCATGATGTGGACCGGAGGGACGGGGTGCATGATGTGGATGGGGGTGTAGTGCATGATGTGGACCGGAGGGACGGGGTGCATGATGTGGATGGGGGTGTGGTGCATGATGTGGACCGGAGGGAGGAGGTGCATGATGTGGACCGGAGGGAGGGGGTGCATGATGTGGACCGGAGGGAGGGGGTGCATGATGTGGACCGGAGGGAGGGGGTGCACGATGTGGATGGGGGTGTGGTGCATGATGTGGACCGGAGGGAGGGGGTGCATGATGTGGATGGGGGTGTGGTGCATGATGTGGACCGGAGGGAGGGGGTGCATGATGTGGACCGGAGGGAGGGGGTGCATGATGTGGACCGGAGGGAGGGGGTGCACGATGTGAATGGGACATTTTACTTGAGCGAGTGCACATGTTGTTAAATTATCAAATGAGAAACATGAGAATAAAGGAAACTGCAGAATGCCTATTGGCTCATACGAGGCCAAAAGCTCCCATTACTTTCTAATATCAAATCCTCTACTGAAAATAGCTAACTAGCACTATAACTTTCTTAGATAAATAATATTGGGATCCAATTATGAATGTCATTATTAGTATAATCCACTGTAAGCCTTCCATCTCACACCACAGAATGATTATAAGGTATTGTATTTAATAAACTACTTCGTATGAATCATTTCTCTGACTAGTTAAATATTGGAATTTAATATATTTAATTTAAGTAATTAGAATTTATAATATAGAAGTTAACACATAAACAGATGTGTTCAACACTGGTTTAATTTTATATATTGACAATAATTTTAAACTTTATTGACTAAGGCTACATGTAATCCATCAGGAGCTGTCTGTCCAAACCCGTGCATTCCACTGTCGCAATGTCCTGAGATGCTGAAGCTACTCCAGAAACCGAACTCGGAGAACCTCAATGCTCTTCGGCGAGCCACTTGTACTTATGAAACAGATCCCAAGGTAGGCTTAAATACCTCTTGCTTAATTTAATGTCATAAGTGATGTATAGTCTTTCACAACACTACTGCTCATGGGGGAAACTGGACAGTAATTCATATTTTACAGGTGTGTTGTCCGTCCAGACCAACAACAACTCCACCATCCACCCCAAAAACCTCATTGTTGCCTAGGGACTGCGGTCAGGGTACAAACCTCGTCAAGGTCATTGGAGGAACAGCTGTGCCTTTTGATGGTCATCGTTGGATAGCTGCATTAGGATATTCAGGTTAGAAACACTGATACTAGTAATTACACGTTAACCTGTAGTCATGGTTCTGGAGATTACAGTCTACAGCCTGATCTGTTGATCAGATGTGATTCTGGGAAGAAAATTTATTAGATTGCTTGTTTGATTCCAGTGTAAAATAATCTAAAACAAATATGGTGATAATTATTTATTTCCGACGCAGAAGGCAAATGTTACAAAATGTAGCTGAATGCTAATTATAAAGATTTTGTTTTAACACTTGCATGTTTTGAATTACCATTTTGAAACATTATCATTTGTTTTATATAGTCTACTTACAAACGTGCATCTTTATATTGTGAATATATATATAGAGATGTACGTTCCTGGAAACGGTGTTATAATTGTATCATAAACAAAATAACATATAGGGAATAAATAGTTTTTTCTCCTAGACATGACAAAGATGTAAAATACATTACAGGAATACCTTCATTTTAAATAGTTTGTACAGGTGTGAGTGGAAGGATCTGATTGACTATCAAGGGAAAGCGCCAAGCCATTACGACTATATAGCTTGATTGAGTGGGTGAGAGTTGGTGAGTTTGCTATATTCACGAGACCCTTCCTACTAATGGTAGGTTGTTGATGCTGGGAATTAAGGACAACAATAGGTGTGATCAATGTACTGAAATTGAGAAAAATATGCATTTTTTTTGTAAGCAAAAAAGTTGTTCTTGTAAACTGGATTACAGACACTCTTAAAGCTTTACGTGGATCAAACATTAGAGTTGATTTAATGAGGTTTTTAATGTTTCATATTGACATAAAATTCAAGAAAATTAAGAATACAATTATACTACTTTCTAATTATATTTTTTGTGTGAGGATAGGCAGGCAGGAGGGTTACTGTGTGAGGATAGGCAGGCAGGAGGGTTACTGTGTGAGGATAGGCAGGCAGGAGGGTTACTGTGTGAGGATAGACCGGCAGGAGGGTTACTGTGTGAGGATAGGCATGCAGGAGGGTTACTGTGTGAGGATAGGCAGGCAGGAGGGTTACTGTATGAGGATAGGCAGGCAGGAGGGTTACTGTGTGAGGATAGGCAGGCAGGAGGGTTACTGTATGAGGATAGGCAGGCAGGAGGGTTACTGTGTGAGGATAGGCAGGCAGGAGGGTTACTGTGTGAGGATAGGCAGGCAGGAGGGTTACTGTGTGAGGATAGGCAGGCAGGAGGGTTACTGTGTGAGGATAGGCAGGCAGGAGGGTTACTGTGTGAGGATAGGCAGGCAGGAGGGTTACTGTGTGAGGATAGGCAGGCAGGAGGGTTACTGTGTGAGGATAGACAGGCAGGAGGGTTACTGTGTGAGGATAGGCAGGCAGGAGGGTTACTGTACTCACCTAGTTGTGCTTGCGGGGGTTGAGCTCTGGCTCTTTGATCCCGCCTCTCAACCGTCAATCAACAGGTGTACAGTTTCCTGAGCCTATTGGGCTCTATCATATCTACACTTGAAACTGTGTATGGAGTCAGCCTCCACCACATCACTTCCTAATGCATTCCATTTGTCAACCACTCTGACACTAAAAAATTCTTTCTAATATTTCTGTGGCTCATTTGGGCACTCAGTTTCCACCTGTGGCCCCTAGTGTGTGTGCCCCTTGTGTTAAACAGCCTGTCTTTATCAACCCTGTCGATTCCCCTGAGAATCTTGAATGTGGTGATCATGTCTGTTACGACTCTGGGTTCTTTAGATGGAAACCAGAGGTCAAAATTTTGAGCTTATCAAGCTACCGTATAGTAAACACGCTTTGCGAGCTGCATATGTCGTATCTTCCCTGCCAATCGTAAGACTATTCTTGTTTCTCAAAGAGTATTTAAAGATTGAGCTTGGGGTTGATTATTAAATAATAAAATAGGCACCAACTATGTTTACTAATACTGTCTAATCAATTGTAAAGTAAACCTGAGTAAACTTAGTATCGGGCACCGGTATGATTAGTTGAACAGTCTGCCGGCAGCATAGCTTTCGGAGGAGGAGACGAGAGACTCGCTCGCCCTTCTCTGCTGGCTGACTGTGGTGCTAGGACGTGCTCCTCCTTCCTCTTAATTCTTTATTTCTGTGACTTAGTTTGGTTAAGTACTCCATAACTCATTTTGTATATTTCTGGCATACCCTTCGTTCTATGTGTAGAGTAGTATACCTGGGGTGTAGTAAGTGTTTTTAAGTGTTTATCTCACCTATTATGCTAACGGGGGTCCCAGTGTAAACACGTGGTCCCCTACCCTAAGCTGACTCTACTTTAAGGGTTTTATAGTAGAGCTTTACCCTAGCTTGTTTTCAGTGTAAAACCTTGTATCCTGTCTAAGTGGACCAAGGCTTTTTAATGTAAGATTGTGTGGTAAAGTTAGTATTATATTGTTATTGGTGTGATTGTGTATGGGGGGTGTTAAGGGGTTAATAAATAAGTAAGTTTGAACAGAGTATCCCTTTTTCCTGTGTGGGAGTACAATGATCTATCTCTAGACGTACAAGGTGTAGTAGCAAGTATTTATTACTGTGGATTTTATTTTGGGGGCCGGGCCTTTTAGTTCTCCCATTTTTGATACCTCTGTATTCCACTTACCCTTACCCCTTAATAGTACCAGTTCCCCCATAGCAAGCCCACCACCTTTTATAACAATGTCCCCCCTAACTCTTCTGTCTTCCAACGAAGTGAGGTTTAATTCCTGTAGTCTCTCCTCGTAGATCATACCTCTCAGCTCGGGTACTAGTCTGGTGGCAAACCTTTGAACCTTTTCCAGTTTAGTCTTATGCTTGACTAGATAGGGACTCCATGCTGGAGCCGCATACTCCAGGATTGGTCTGACATATGTGGTATATAATGTTCTGAAAGATTCCTTACACAAGTTTCTAAAGGCCGTTCTTATGTTAGCCAACCTGGCATATGCTGCTGATGTTATCCTCTTGATATGAGCTTCAGGGGACAGGTCTGGCGTGATATCAACCCCCAGGTCTTTCTCTCTCTCTGACTCTTGAAGGATTTCATCTCCCAAATGATACCTTGTATCTGGTCTCCTGCTTCCTACCCCTATCTTCATTACATTACATTTGCTTGGGTTAAACTCTAACAGCCATTTGTTCGACCATTCCTGCAGCTTGTCCAGGTCTTCTTGAAGTCTCAAGCTGTCCTCCTCTGTCTTAATCCTTCTCATAATTTTGGCGTCGTCAGCAAACATTGAGAGGAATGAGTCTATACCCTCTGGGAGATCATTTACGTATATCAGAAACAGGATAGGTCCAAGTACAGAGCCCTGTGGGACTCCACTGGTGACTTCACGCCAGTCTGAGGTCTCACCCCTCACTGTAACTCTCTGCTTCCTATTGCTTAGGTACTCCCTTATCCACTGGAGCGCCCTACCTGTTACTCCTGCCTGTTTCTCCAGCTTATGCATCAACCTTTTATGGGGTACTGTGTCAAAGGCTTTCCGACAGTCCAAAAAAATGCAGTCCGCCCACCCTTCTCTTTCTTGCTTAATTTTTGTCACCTGATCGTAGAATTCTATCAAGCCTGTAAGGCAAGATTTACCCTCCCTGAACCCATGTTGATGGGTTGTCACGAAGTCTCTTCTCTCCAGATGTGTTACTAGGTTTTTTCTCACAATCTTCTCCATCACCTTGCATGGTATACAAGTTAAGGACACTGGCCTGTAGTTCAGTGCCTCTTGTCTGTCACCCTTTTTGTATATTGGTACTACATTAGCAGTCTTCCATATTTCTGGTAGGTCCCCCGTTTCCAGTGACTTACTATACACTATGGAGAGTGGTAAGCAAAGTGCTCCTGCACACTCTTTCAATACCCATGGCGAGATTCCATCCGGCCCAACAGCTTTTCTCACATCCAGCTCCAATAGGTGCTTTTTGACCTCATCTCTTGTAATTTCGAACCTATCCAAGGTCACCTGGTTTGCTGCCACCTCTCCCAGCGCCGTGATATCTCCCTGTTCTATTGTAAAGACCTCCTGGAACCTTTTGTTGAGTTCTTCACACACCTCTTTGTCATTCTCTGTGTACCTGTCCTCGCCCACCCTAAGTTTCATCACCTGTTCCTTCACTGTTGTCTTCCTCCTGATGTGACTGTGTAGTAGCTTTGGTTCAGTCTTGGCTTTATTAGCTATATCATTTTCATACCTTTTCTCAGCTGCTCTTCTCACACTGACATACTCGTTCCTGGTTCTCTGGTATCTCTCTCTACTTTCTGGTGTTCTGTTATTACGGAAGTTCCTCCATGCCCTTTTGTTCAGCTCCTTTGCTTTCATACATTCCCTATTAAACCACGGATTCTTCCTTTGCTTCTCTGTTTTTTCCTGTCGGGCTGGGACAAACCTGCTTACAGCCTCCTGACATTTTTGGGTGACATAGTCCATCATGTCTTGTACGGACTTGGTTCCGAGTTCTGTGTCCCAATGTATATCCCATAGGAATTTATTCATCTCCTCATAGTTTCCCTTTCGGTACGCCAGCCCTTTGGTTCCCAGTTCTTTTTTGGGGGTGATAATTCCTAGCTCAACCAGGTACTCAAAGCTCAATACACTATGATCACTCATTCCCAAGGGGGCTTCCAACTTAACTTCCCTTATATCCGACTCATTTAGGGTAAATATCAGATCAAGCAAGGCTGGTTCATCCCCTCCTCTCATTCTTGTCGGTCCCTTGACGTGTTGACTTAGAAAGTTTCTTGTCGCCACATCCAGCAGCTTAGCTCTCCATGTGTCTGGGCCTCCATGTGGGTCTCTGTTCCCCCAATCTATCTTCCCATGGTTGAAGTCTCCCATGATTAGAAGTCTGGATCCGTTCCTGCTAGCCACAGAAGCTGCTCTCTCTATTATATTGATGGTGGCCATGTTGTTTCTATCATATTCCTGTCTGGGTCTTCTGTCATTCGGTGGGGGGTTATATATGACTACTATTATAATTTTCTGTCCTCCAGTTGCAATGGTGCCTGATATGTAGTCACTGAAACCTTCACAGTTCTGAATTACCATCTCTTCGAAACTCAATCCACACCTCAATCCATGCCTATCCACACTGTGTGTGGATAGGCAGGCAGGAGGGTTACTGTGTGAGGATAGGCAGGCAGGAGGGTTACTGTGTGAGGATAGGCAGGCAGGAGGGTTACTGTGTGAGGATAGGCAGGCAGGAGGGTTACTGTGTGAGGATAGGCAGGCAGGAGGGTTACTGTGTGAGGATAGGCAGGCAGGAGGGTTACTGTGTGAGGATAGGCAGGCAGGAGGGTTACTGTGTGAGGATAGGCAGGCAGGAGGGTTACTGTGTGAGGATAGGCAGGCAGGAGGGTTACTGTGTGAGGTAGGCAGGCAGGAGGGTTACTGTGTGAGGATAGGCAGGCAGGAGGGTTACTGTGTGTGGATAGGCAGGCAGGAGGGTTACTGTGTTGGATAGGCAGGCAGGAGGGTTACTGTGTGAGGATAGGCAGGCAGGAGGGTTACTGTGTGTGGATAGGCAGGCAGGAGGGTTACTGTGTGAGGATAGGCAGGCAGGAGGGTACTGTGTGAGGATAGGCAGGCAGGAGGGTTACTGTGTGTGGATAGGCAGGCAGGAGGGTTACTGTGTGAGGATAGGCAGGCAGGAGGGTTACTGTGTGAGGATAGGCAGGCAGGAGGTTACTGTGTGAGGATAGGCAGGAGGAGGGTTACTGTGTGGATAGGCAGGCAGGAGGGTTACTGTGTGAGGATAGGCAGGCAGGAGGGTTACTGTGTGAGGATAGGCAGGCAGGAGGGTTACTGTGTGAGGATAGGCAGGCAGGAGGGTTACTGTGTGAGGATAGGCAGGCAGGAGGGTTACTGTGTGAGGATAGGCAGGCAGGAGGGTTACTGTGTGAGGATAGGCAGGCAGGAGGGTTACTGTGTGAGGATAGGCAGGCAGGAGGGTTACTGTGTGAGGATAGACAGGCAGGAGGGTTACTGTGTGAGGATAGGCAGGCAGGAGGGTTACTGTGTGAGGATAGGCAGGCAGGAGGGTTACTGTGTGAGGATAGGCAGGCAGGAGGGTTACTGTGTGAGGATAGGCAGGCAGGAGGGTTACTGTGTGAGGATAGGCAGGCAGGAGGGTTACTGTGTGAGGATAGGCAGGCAGGAGGGTTACTGTGTGAGGATAGGCAGGCAGGAGGGTTACTGTGTGAAGATAGGCAGGCAGGAGGGTTACTGTGTGAGGATAGGCAGGCAGGAGGGTTACTGTGTGAGGATAGGCACGCAGGAGGGTTACTGTGTGAGGATAGGCAGGCAGGAGGGTTACTGTGTGAGGATAGGCAGGCAGGAGGGTTACTGTGTGAGGATAGGCAGGCAGGAGGGTTACTGTGTGAGGATAGGCAGGCAGGAGGGTTACTGTGTGAGGATAGGGAGGCAGGAGGGTTACTCAGTAGACAAAATATTGACGCTCTTACGAGGCAGGATCAACAACATATAACATTTTGGGTTTAAGGATCATGGTCTATGATGATATGCATAATTGGTTTACTGATAATTGTATAAACTAAATGTAATTTAGTATTTTCCTTTATAAGTTGATGTAAATATGATCTTTATATTGTATATTATTTAATAAAGAAAAAGTTTGCCATAGTGGACGTGAGAAAGAAGCAAAGTCTCTGGATCTGTCAGTGAATAAGTGAGCTTGTAGTAAATGCGTAAAGATAACTAGCGTGTAGATTGACCAGACCACACACTAGGAGGTGAAGGGACGACGACGTTTCGGTCCGTCGTGGACCATTCTGAAGCGATTGAGAATGACTCATTCTCGATTACACAATCGACTTGAGAATGGTCCAGGACGGACCAAAACGTTGTCGTCCCTTCACTTTCTAGTGTGTGGTCTGGCCACGTTATTGTGACTCATCGCCTGCATAACTAGCGTGTAATTTAAATTATTTTTTATTAAATGAAGTTGTCAAAGTTTCGTTATATAATCGAATGCTAAATAATTTATTAATTGTTATTGTGAGAACTGGTCAAACCTACAAG
This sequence comes from Procambarus virginalis, assembly GCA_020271785.1. Classification (NCBI taxonomy): domain Eukaryota; kingdom Metazoa; phylum Arthropoda; class Malacostraca; order Decapoda; family Cambaridae; genus Procambarus; species Procambarus virginalis. The sequence continues at coordinate 29,707 of WNGS01130761.1, forward strand.
AGTATTGTACATCTTAATTATTTTTTAAAACTTTTCAGTTGTTGGATTCCCAGGGATAGAGTTCCTTTGTGGGGGGTCAGTTATTAATGAGAGGTACATACTGACGGCTGCGCACTGTGTACATTCTTCTGCATTAGCTGGAAAGAAACTGTAAGTAAAGAAAATTGTCTTTAAGTATCAAACACGAGTAACAAAATTTGTAGATATTATAATTTACAACTGATAGCATAATGTATGTCCCGTGGGATAAGTTTGCGAATTTTCATTTGTTGTATATATAATAGGGTACAGGCATTGTACTTTAATCTTATTTTTTTTTAGTGAAGTCATCCGCTTAGGAGAATGGGATTTAAAAAGCAACCCAGACTGTCAATATAAGGTCTGTAGTCCCCAGGCCCAGGACATGCTTATGAAGAGGTCATAATTCACCCCAACTATAATACTAGAGTACAATTTTCTGATGATATTGCTCTCATCAGACTCAACAAATCCATCGACTTGTCTACACGTAAGTGAATATTTTATCATTTTAAGTTTTCTTTATACTGTATAGTCATATATAGTAGAGAGTTCTCATATATTCTCACTGAATTTTTTTTAGTGAGGTAAAACACACAAACTCGGGTATATAACAGATTTACAGGTTAGACTTGGAACCAATTCAAGACTTCGTAAAACACCACAACGAAACACACACACGGGGCTGGGTTTGTAAGGACCCCCTTACTCACTTCTCGTGTAGTTTCTGAACTCGACTTGTTTTTATCTTTTGATCACGACGTTGAGGAAGTAAATTAAGAGGGGAAAGGGGTGTGTGCGTGTAAACTAAAACGATAGAATATATGGATTGGGTGGTACATGAACATGGAAACACGTTTGGAAACTATGCAAATGAGCCGCTAACGTTAGAAGGAATTTATTTAACGTCAGAAGTGAACAAATGGAATTCACAAAATTCACAACTCTATAACAAATGTGTAAATATTTCATTCAAAATGTGTACTACTAGAATTTTTAGCCAAATGGCCCCAATTTGCTCATTGATGGTAGTAAATATGGGTGATTGTAACCTTTCCACCGCTGCCTTCTGGTTAAGGGGCGGTGTGCAGGTTAAACATCAATTATGACACTATAGCTCACCACATATATCAGCTGATTACCGTAGAGACTGTACCTGTGGTCGGTCTCGAAGTAATTGATGATGCAACAATATACATCAAATTTTGTAATTAGCTTATCAAGACTAACTTGATTAGCTAAATGAATTTTGGGATTCAGTCCCTGAATCCATTATATGCCTCAGTAACCCTTTCCACTACGGCCCACAGGATGGGTATAGGGTGCATAATAAATGAACTAAACTAAAACTAAAGTGAAGTGGTAGAGGCAGAATCCATGCCCAGCTTTAAGGGTAAATATGACAGAGCCATTAAGGTTTGGGGCCCATACACCAGTTGGTTGAAGTTAGTTTAGTTCATTTATTATGCACCCCATACCCATCTTGTGGGCGGTAGTGGAAAGGGTTACAGAGGCACATAATGGGCTCAGGGACTGAACCTCAAATTCATTTAACTAAGCAAGTTACAATCTTGATGAGCTAGTTACAAAATTCAGTATAAGTCGTCACATCAAAAATGGGTTCGAGATCGTGCAGTTCCTAAATGTTGGTTGAAGGTAGAGAGTTGGAACGAGAACCAAAGCCCTCACACCAAAATTAGGTGGTTAAACACACACTCCCACTGTCCAACAGAACACATGAACAGGATGTCACCAGCATAAGGTAAG
>WNGS01130789.1:0-10184 GCA_020271785.1 Procambarus virginalis
CTACTTCTGTCTCTTTCTGTTTGGTTTGTCCTGTCTGTCCTCGTCTGTCGGTCATGTTTCTGTCTTTCTCATTCTGTCTGCATATGACTTTTCAGCATGAAGCAGAGACTCTTGTGATCCTGTGTACGTCATGAAGCAGAGACTCTTGAGATCCAGCTGTTCGACATCAAGCAGAGACTTGTGATCCTGCTTGACGCCCGTGAAGCAGACTCTAATCATCCTGCTGTTCGTGATGAAGCAGAGATTCATGAGATCCTGGTTTACCTGACCACCAACAAGGAGGCCTGGCCAGAGACCGCGCCGCAGGGACGTGATTCTCGAAATTATGACAGATAAGAGAAAGATAACTCTGGCCACTGAAGACAGACGTTTTTGTAAACTAAGATAGAAATGTGGCCACGGGAGAGAGCTGTTCAGTAAACTAAGTTATAACTGTGGCCATGGGAGGGAGAAGTTTAGTAAGCTAAAACTCATAAATACATTATGAGTTTTGAGGTCACATCTGACGCAAAAAAACATGATGTTTCGTTTTGGGTTTAAGGCTTCTCAACCTCTGGAGGGTTATTAGGACTACCAGCATCTGGAGTGTTAGTAAGGCCTACCAGCCTCTGAAGCGCTAGGGAGGCCTATCAACCTTTAGAAGGTTATTAAGACCTATATCAACCTATGGAGGGTTATTAAGGACCATCAACCTCTGGAAGGAAATTAAGACCTATCAACCTCTCTAAGGATGTTAAGATTTGGTTACTCTGGATGGTTAGTAAGACCTATTAACCTCTGTAGGGATATTAAGGCATATCAACCTCTTGATAGTTATTAAGACCTATCAATCTCTTGAGGATTTAATGCCTATCAACGTTGGGAAAGTTATCATTGCCGGACCACAACTAGACTCAATAGAGGTTAAGGGTATACCTCGCGGTGTATATATTGTGTACATTGACAGTTGCGTATTGGACAGGAAACTCATATTGCATATACACCGAGAAGCAGGGTATACTTCTCGGTGTATACATTGACAATTGCGTATTGGACAGGAAACTCACAGTGTATGGGCAACCAATCACAGCCCAGGTTGTGAGGCTATGCAAAAGGGTAAAAGTATTGAACCTGATGAAGATGGAATCACCTACAATATACTCAATGCACTGTGTGAGGAGTTTGGGAATCCACTACTCCACCTGTTTAACAAATCATTCCTAAGTGGAGTGTTGCCAACACAATTGAAATACGCAATAATCGTTCCCATTCCAAAGACCTACGCAATTACAGACCTATCAATCTCATGTCATGCACATGCAAGATGCTTGAAATGATCATCCTATACCGACTGTTGCACAAAATATGCAGGCTAGAGGGAGGGGAAGTCAACGAATTTGTTAAAGACGAGAACAGCAAATTGTATAGTTAATTATTTGGCTAATAGCACAGCTAAGTTGTTATGATCCCAGGTAGCTGAGAAACGAGTCTACCTTGAGAGCTAAGGTCTTCAGGTCAGGCCTAACTAAGAGGTCAAAGAAATATGGACATGAAGATACATATGTAAAACAATTGGTTAAATTTGACAGACAGTTTAAGAATATGGGCAGTGATCAAGAATGTAAGTAAATCACTGCTCATAAGATGTGGAGAGTTTGCTGGAGTGTGAGGCTTGCTTCTGGAGGGCTTTGACTCCACTTGAGCACCAGACATTGTGAGGGGAAGTCGCGCTCCGTGTGAGCCTGCTAGAGAGGAACCCTTAGTTGATATACATTCAAGAGGAAGGAAGTGTGCAGACGTTTCAGCTGTGGAATCAAGCTGGGGACGTGTGGTCTCAAGTCCTGGACGGCAAGAAGAGTTGTGAAGCCGCCTAGAGACATTTTCTGGGCTGTCGGAGCGCCCTGGTCAGGCGAGAGGGAGAGCGCCCTGCAGGAGACCTTATTGTGGTTATTCTGAGGAAGGAGTTGATAGGAGTACTCTGAGGCCAGAGAAGAAGTTGATGATTGGAACGGGGACTGGTCAAGTCGTCTACTGCAATTTCGGATACCGGGCTAGAAACAACTTCGTTCACTGAGAATTTTGTACATACAAACCATTCCTTTCGTATATGCGCTGGTTTGTGTTCGCTGTTGTTCTCGTCTGAATAAATACATGGCACTTGTTCATATAATTAGCGCTTCCATTATTAGAATTATTTATCCATTATTAGAATAACAAGGTGCAAACATACCCCTTACAGTTGAAATCTATTTATTTATAGATTTATTATCTAGATCTATATCTATTATCTATTATCTAGAAACAGGCGCCCCCGAAGGAGGCTTTTATTTGTTATGCACCCCATACTCAACCAGTAAGTAGTGGAGCAAAATATAGATTACATGGTCACAAATATTAAACTTTATTATGCACCCCATACCCATCCCGTGGGCGGTGGTGTAAAGGATTACAGAGGCCCGTAATCGGTTCAGGAACTGAACCCTCTAGTTCGTTTAGCTAAGCAAATAACAATTTGTGACGCTAGTTACAAAATTATTAATATTATATATACATGTACACACTCTCATACATTACATATACATATATATATATATATATATATATATATATATATATATATATATATATATATATATATATATATATATATATATATATACGTATACATATATACATACACATACATATCTAATCACCTACACAAATACACACATCAATAATCTTTTGTGTCACAAGTGATCAACAAGAGGCTCACAACAGTCACTATACAAGGCACTTTACATCTATGGTGAGTCACACAGTTACTAGTCTTGCTCCACACCCACCCAACTGGGCGGTAGCTTTACAGTCATGTGCTCCACACCCACCCAACTGGGCAGCAGCTTTACAGTCATGTGCTCCACACCCACCCAACTGGGCGGCAGCTTTACAGTCATGTGCTCCACACCCACCCAACTGGGCGGCAGCTTTACAGTCATGTGCTCCACACCCACCCAACTGGGTGGCAGCTTTACAGTCATGTGCATGCATTACCTACAGTAAACAAATTTGGATACTTCGCTAAGATTTCGAGCAGCACATCATTATGAATGAAGTACTTACACATTTCTTGGACACTATTGATGGTGTTATCTCTAAATTCCGCGATTTTTTCACATTCCATTATATAATGACGCAAAGTATGCGAATAGTTCTGCTGACAGAGTTTACATTTAGTCAAATCTACATCAGCAGATGTTACAAACTCCCAGAGGTACTTGTAGCCGAGCCTAAGCCTAGCAGTGGTAACATCTAGAAGTCTGCTAACATTATTGGATGACCCATAGACGTGCGGTTCTTCCTGCATAATAGGATGACGATAGATGGAGTAACTGGTGTGAATTTCACTTTGCCTCAAGTCTCCGAAATTTAGTTGATGTTCCTGGGATATTGCTGCCCTTAGGCTGCTCAAAGGCAGTCCAAGTTGGTAATCAATCCCCTCTTTACGAGCAAAAGTCTTGGCCAACTCATCAGTTCTCGGTGGCTATTTTTACATTATCATTTACAACTAACTTAAGTTAAATAACAACCAGTAAACAGACTGCTGTTTTCTAATTCTAGTTCAGGCACTTCCTGGGATAAAACGCGAACATTCCTTGAGGAACTGTGAGGTGCTTATCTGTTTTTCCTCGTAACGGTCCCAAAGCTTCCGCAAATGTTCCTGTTTCTCTTTATTGCCCTTGCGGCGATTGGACTTTAGCTTTTGATCAGAAACCAGTTGGTATTGCAAGGTTACCAGGGACGCCTCACGGTACAGTAAGGGGATTAAAATATATAAAGCCAAGTTGTCCCTCACTGCCCTTTGATTCAGACGCTGGTGCCATCCTTCTACGTCATTGTTGGTCCTCACCAGTCGTCTGAATGCACACCAGTTCCCCAATTCCCACACACTGTTGCACAGCCACGTATTTTTTATGTAATGAGTTAATTGTGTCGTTAAGGGTGGACTGCTAGCCGACTTTTCTAATTCAGCAAACGCCTTACAATTATGTAGTACATACGTACCACATAAGTACGTGTGTGTTACACACACACACACACACCTTGTCAAGCACAAGACGAAGCTTGAAAAAGTTTAGTGGTATGCCAATAGGCTAGTCCCAGGTCTAAGAGACATGAGTTACGAGGACAGGCTGCGAGAAATGCACCTCATGACACTGGAAGACAGAAGAGTAAGGGGAGACATGATCACTACCTACAAAATTCTCAGAGCAATTGATAGGGTACATAAAGATAAACTGTTTAACACGGGTGGTAGGCGAACAAGGGGACACAGGTGGAAACTTAGTACCCAAATGAGCCACTGGGATGTTAGAAAGAACTTTTTCAGTGTCAGAGTAGTTAATAGATGGAATGTATTAGGCAGTGATGTGGTGGAGGCTGACTCCATACACAGTTTCAAATGCAGATATGATAGAGCCCAGTAGGCTCAGGAATCTGTACATCAGTTAATTGCCAGTTGAGAGGTGGGATCAAAGAGCCGTAGCTCGACCCTCGCAACCACAACTAGGTGAGTACACACACAAACACACACACGCACACACACACGTACACACACACACGTACACACACACACACACACACACACACACACACACACACACACACACACACACACACACACACACACACACACACACACAACACAAAACACACCAGGAGGTCTTCACAATAGAACAAGGAGAAGCCCCTGCACTAAATGAGGAGGTGGCAAACCAAGCAACCTTGGAGGAATTGACCTCACCAGTGATGAGGTCAAAAGGTGTCTGCTGGAGCTGGATGTGACAAAGGCTGTTGGGCCTGACAGAATCTCACCATGGATACTAAAGGAAGGTGCAGAAGCACTAAGTGTGCCACTCTCTATGGTGTATAACAGGTCACTGGAAACAGGAGACTTACCAGAAGTTGGAAGACAGCTAACGTGGTCCCAATATACAAAAGGGTGACAGGCAAGAGGCACTGAATTACAGGCCAGTTTCCTTAACTTGTATACCATGCAAGGTAATGGAGAAGATCGTGAGGAAAAGGCTCGTAGAGCATCTAGAGGGAAATAACTTTGTAACGCACCACCAACATGGGTTCAGGGATGGTAAATCGTGCCTCACAGGTTTAATAGAATTTTATGACCAAGCAACAAAAATTAGGCAGGAAAGAGAAGGGTGGGCCGACTGCATTTTCCTGGATTGCCAAAAAGCCTTTGACACAGTACCGCACAAAAGGCTGTTAAAAAAGTTGGAGCAACAGGCAGGAGTAAAAGGGAAGGTGCTCCAGTGGATAAGGGAGTACTTAAGCAACAGGAAACAGCGAGTAACGGTGAGGGGGGAGACATCAGAGTGGCGAGATGTCACCAGCGGAGTCCCACAGGGCTCAGTACTTGGACCCATCCTGTTTCTAATATATGTGAACGATCTTCCGGAGGGTATAGACTCATTCCTCTCAATGTTTGCTGATGATGCAAAAATTATGAGAAGAATCAAGACGGATGAAGATAGACAGAGACTACAGGATGACCTGGATAAACTGGAGGAATGGTCTAGAAAATGGCTGCTAAAGTTCAACTCGGGAAAGTGTAAGGTGATGAAATTAGGAGAAGGGAGCAGGAGGCTGAACACAAGGTATCATTGGGAGGGGAAATCCTGCAAGAGTCAAATAGAGAGAAAGATCTGGGGGTTGATATCACACCGAACCTGTCCCCAGAAGCCCACATCAAAAGAATATCATCAGCGGCATATGCTAGACTGGCCAACATAAGAACTGCCTTTAGAAATTGTGTAAGGAATCTTTCAGAACCCTGTATACCACTTATGTAAGACCAATCCTGGAGTATGCAGCTCCAGCCTGGAGTCCATACCTAGTTAAACACAAGACAAAGTTAGAGAAGATTCAGCGGTATGCCACCAGGCTCGTCCCGGAACTGAGAGGATTGAGCTACGAGGAAAGGCTAAAGGAGCTGAACCTCACATCCCTGGAAAACAGAAGAGTAAGGGGAGACATGATAACCACCTACAAAATTCTCGGGGAATTGACAGGGCGGACAAAGACAAACTCTTCACCACGGGTGGGACACGAACAAGGGGACACAGGTGGAAAACTTAGTACCCAGATGAGCCACAGAGACGTTAGAAAGAATTTTTTCAGTGTCAGAGTAGTTAATAAATGGAATGCATTAGGCAGTGATGTGGTGGAGGCTGACTCCATACACAGTTTCAAGTGTAGATATGATAGAGCCCAGTAGGCTCAGGAATCTGTACACCTGTTGATTGACAGTTGAGAGGCGGGACCAAAGAGCCAAAGCTCAAACCCCGCAAGCACAATTAGGTGAGTACAATTAGGTGAGTACACACCACACACATCAGAGTGGTTGACAAATGGAATGCCTAGGAAGTGATGTGGGGAGGCTGACTCCATACACAGTTTCAAGTGTAGACGATAGGGCCAATAGGCTCAGGAATCTGTACACCTATTGATTGACGGTTAAGAGGCGGAACCAAAGAGCCCACCTCAACCCCCGCAAACACAAATAGGTGCGTCAACTAGGTGAGTACACACACATGCAGACACGCACAGAAACACAAAGCACCACACGACAGAAACACAAAGCCCACACACACAAAAACACCCAAATATTCACGCAACATGTACACAAACACACATACAAAACACATGCATTGGAACAAATGCACACAAACACACATCAAGCACAAAACTACACACACACATACACACAAAGAGCCAGAGCTCAACCCCCGCAAGCACAATAGGTGAGTACACACACACCACACAACACACACCACAACCACAAAACAAACACACACACACACACACACCACAACACACACACCACACACACACACACACACACACACACAGGCAAATGTCGTGCCGATCTTCAAGAAAGGCGATAGGGAGGAGGCACTTAACTATAGACCTGTATCACTGACAAGCATCCCCTGTAAAATACTGGAAAGAATAATTAGGCTACGACTGGTTGCACACCTGGAGAACATTAGGTTTGTGAACAAACATCAACATGGGTTCTGGACAGGGAAATCGTGCCTAACAAACCTTCTGGAATTCTATGATAAAATAACGAGGATAAGACAGGACAGAGATGGTTGGGCAGACTGCATATTTCTGGACTGCCAAAAAGCCTTTGATACAGTACCGCACATGAGACTGCTGTTCAAACTCGAGAGGCAGGCGGGGGTAGGGGGAAAGGTCCTAGCATGGATAAGGAACTACCTAACAGGAAGGAGCCAAAGAGTTACGGTAAGGGGCGAGAAGTCGGACTGGCGAACAGTAACAAGTGGAGTACCACAAGGATCGGTGCTGGGACCAATTCTATTTCTTGTATATGTTAACGACATGTTTACGGGTGTAGAGTCCTACATGTCGATGTTTGCGGATGACGCAAAGTTGATGAGAAGAGTTGTGACAGATGAGGATTGCAGGATCCTCCAAGAGGACCTGAACAGGTTGCAGAGATGGTCAGAGAAATGGCTACTGGAATTCAACACGAGCAAATGTAAAGTTATGGAAATGGGACTAGGAGATAGGAGACCAAAGGGACAGTACACAATGAAGGGGAACAGCCTACCTGTGACGACGCGCGAAAGAGACCTGGGTGTGGACGTAACACCTAATCTATCTCCTGAGGCACATATAAATAGGATAACGACAGCAGCGTACTCTACACTGGCAAAAGTTAGAACATCATTCAGAAACCTAAGTAAGGAGGCATTTAGGGCGCTTTACACTGCCTACGTGAGGCCAGTCTTAGAGTATGCCGCCTCATCATGGAGTCCCCATCTGAAGAAGCATATAATGAAACTGGAAAAGGTTCAGAGGTTTGCAACGAGACTCGTCCCAGAGCTACGAGGGATGGGGTATGAGGAGCGCCTGAGGGAACTGTGCCTTACGACACTAGAAAGAAGAAGGGAGAGGGGGGACATGATAGGAACGTATAAAATACTCAGAGGGATTGACAGAGTGGACATAGACGAAATGTTCACACGGAATAGTAACAGAACGAGGGGACATGGATGGAAGTTGGAAACTCAGATGAGTCACAGAGATGTTAGGAAGTTTTCTTTTAGCGTGAGAGTAGTAGGAAAATGGAATGCACTTAAGGAACAGGTTGTGGAAGCAAATACTATTCATAATTTTAAAACCAGGTATGATAGGGAAATGGGACAGGAGTCATTGCTGTAAACAACTGATGCTCGAAAGGCGGGATTCAAGAGTCAATGCTCGATCCTGCAGACACATATAGGTGAGTACATATAGGTGAGTACACACAACTCACTTTAGGTAATTGATACACAATTTAAATGATAAATGACATAAAACGTCATTTATACATTTGCTAAAATGTCTACGATTTCATTGAATGAAATTAACGTATAAAACATCTTCAAAAGACGACTTTATACAAATAGTCACAGTGCCACCATTCTGCTACCAAGTGAAAACGTCAAAACCGTTTTGTGTTTGCTGGGCAACTGCAACAAATTTGTCAGAGGTGAAGCTACCATCGAAAAGTTCTTACAGTACCTACGGTAATAGGCACACATCCCTAAAAGTCGCTGAACCTGTTTTTTGTTAGTCAAGATAGGATGATTAACAATGACATTAATTTTATCAGAAAAAGGTATCACCCTACCTTGACCAACCTCGTGCCATAAATAGACAATTGTACCTCTGACAAAGTTACATTTCTTAGGGTTAACAGTAAGATTGACCTCCTGCAACATAGCAAACAACAAATTTAAACCCTGCAAATGGTCTTGCCAAGAATCACTAAACAAAACAATGTCATTTAAATAAGCACGGCAATTTGGAATATCCTGCAGCAATAATTCATTAATTTCAGGAAGGTTGCTGGGGCATTCTTAAGACCAAAAGACATAACGTTATACTGAAAACAACCATCAGGTGTTACAAAAGCTGAAACTTTACTAGCTCGACTTGTCAAAGGCACTTGATGATATCCTTTGGACAAATCGTGTTTAGATATAAATTGACAGTGACCAATCTGGTCAATACAACCTCAAGCAAGGGGTAATGGTTAAGTGTTTACTGCAGTTATCTTATTTAACCGCCGGTAGTCAATACACAGGCGCCACTTCCCATCCGGTTGTGATGGGAAGATCCCACTTAACAAACATGGTGAACACCAGGAACTTTGACTGGGTGTAACTAGAACATTCTCCAGGAGAAACTCCACTTCCCTCCTGATAATATCTCTCTTTTCTGGTGATACTCTATACGGATGCATGCGAATAGGGGTGGTGTCTGTGAGCTGAATATCATGGCTCAAAACAGAGGTCTGGGTAGGAACTTCTCCAAATAGATTAGAATACTGGTGTAGTAAAGCACTTAACTCTCCCTGTTTCCCCTCATCCAAGTGTCCCAACATCTCCTCAAAGCTAAAATTACAAAAGATAGGATTAGACAAGTCATCAGTTATATGGTTCTCAGGGTGACTGTGCCCTGTACCACACATGCCACTGGCCTGGAGCCTTGAAATCTTTCAACTGTTAATGTGCACTACTAAAACTTGGAAGGGTCCTGCAGACTTTTAATTTTATAAGTTAACTCAGAGCGTCTACAAACAACTTCAAAAGGATCTTCAAAATGATGAGCTAAAGCAGCTTCCACTCTGGACTTTAAAACAAGAACAAGATCACCTGGCCAGAAACATCTCAGCTTCACCCTGAACTTCTTGTCATAGTGTTGTTTCATCTTCAACTGCGACTTCTTCAGATGTTCACTCGCCACGTCTTAGTACTTCTTCAACTTGGACTAGATCTCACTCAACAACCGACTTCCATCAGGGAGAGAACGTTTCCCATCATCCTCTCATGCAGCTGGGAGGGATTGGGACTCTCACTTGATGTCCGAAAACTAATTGGAAAGGAGAACACCCCAAGGAATGCTCTAATCCATTACGAACTGCAAATAATAGAAAGAGTAAGTCCTCATCCCAATTTCGTCTGAAGTCTTCGCCAACAGTCCGTAACATCTGCTTCATGGTCTGGTGAAATCTCTCCAAGACACCTTGACTCTGTGAATGATAAGTACTGGACACACGATATTCTATAGGGTCTTCTCACAAAATCGTTTGATCTCTGCAGAACGGAAATTAGTACCGTTGTCAGTCTAGA
>WNGS01130808.1:7406-20827 GCA_020271785.1 Procambarus virginalis
GTCACAACCCCCGCTGCCAGAGGTCACAACCCCCCGCTGCCAGAGGTCACAAACCCCCCGCTGCCAGAGGTCACAACCCCCCCGCTGCCAGAGGTCACAACCCCCCGCTGCCAGAGGTCACAACCCCCCCGCTGCCAGAGGTCACAACCCCCCCCGCTGCAGAGGTCACAACCCCCCGCTGCCAGAGGTCACAACCCCCCGCTGCCAGAGGTCACAACCCCCCCGCTGCCAGAGGTCACAACCCCCCCGCTGCCAGAGGTCACAACCCCCCCACTGCCAGAGGTCACAACCCCCCACTGCCAGAGGTCACAACCCCCCCACTGCCAGAGGTCACAACCCCCCCACTGCCAGAGGTCACAACCCCCCCGCTGCCAGAGGTCACAACCCCCCGCTGCCAGAGGTCACAACCCCCCCGCTGCCAGAGGTCACAACCCCCCGCTGCCAGAGGTCACAACCCCCCCGCTGCCAGAGGTCACAACCCCCCCCCCCCGCCAGAGGTCACAACCCCCCCCCCCGCTGCCAGAGGTCACAACCCCCCCCCCCGCTGCCAGAGGTCACAACCCCCCCCCGCTGCCAGAGGTCACAACAACCCCCCGCTGCCAGAGGTCACAACAACCCCCGCTGCCAGAGGTCACAACAACCCCCCGCTGCCAGAGGTCACAACAACCCCCCGCTGCCAGAGGTCACAACAACCCCCGCTACCAGAGGTCACAACAACCCCCGCTGCCAGAGGTCACAACAACCCCCCGCTGCCAGAGGTCACAACAACCCCCCGCTGCCAGAGGTCACAACAACCCCCCGCTGCCAGAGGTCACAACAACCCCCCGCTGCCAGAGGTCACAACAACCCCCCGCTGCCAGAGGTCACAACAACCCCCGCTGCCAGAGGTCACAACAACCCCCCGCTGCCAGAGGTCACAACAACCCCCCGCTGCCAGAGGTCACAACAACCCCCCGCTGCCAGAGGTCACAACAACCCCCCGCTGCCAGAGGTCACAACAACCCCCCGCTGCCAGAGGACACAACAACCCCCGCTGCCAGAGGTCACAACAACCCCCGCTGCCAGAGGTCACAACCCCCCGCTGCCAGAGATCACAACCCCCGCTGCCAGAGGTCACAACCCCCGCTGCCAGAGGTCACAACCCCCGCTGCCAGAGGTCACAACCACAACCCCCCCGCTGCCAGAGGTCACAACCCCCCCCCCCCGCTGCCAGAGGTCACAACCCCCTCCCGCTGCCAGAGGTCACAACAACCCCCGCTGCCAGAGGTCACAACCCCCCCGCTGCCAGAGGTCACAACCCCCGCTGCCAGAGGTCACAACCCCCCGCTGCCAGAGGTCACAACCCCCCGCTGCCAGAGGTCACAACCCCCCGCTGCCAGAGGTCACAACCCCCCCGCTGCCAGAGGTCACAACCCCCCGCTGCCAGAGGTCACAACCCCCCGCTGCCAGAGGTCACAACCCCCCCGCTGCCAGAGGTCACAACCCCCCGCTGCCAGAGGTCACAACCCCCCGCTGCCAGAGGTCACAACCCCCCGCTGCCAGAGGTCACAACCCCCCGCTGCCAGAGGTCACAACCCCCGCTGCCAGAGGTCACAACCCCCGCTGCCAGAGGTCACAACCCCCCCGCTGCCAGACGTCACAACCCCCCGCTGCCAGAGGTCACAACCCCCCGCTGCCAGAGGTCACAACCATCTGGACAACGTTGTAAAGCGTCAATAAATATATTTAATTCTTACTTCACCGTGAATATTGTTTGGGTTAAGTTACTCTTGATCAGCCTGGCTGTGATGGCCATGTGGGCCTTCGAACTACGAAGCCAACTAGCCTCACAGACCATGCAGTGGCCAGGATGACCGGTCTATGGGAGTAAAACAACTCTAGAAATCATCAACTGATAATTTTGTGTTCTGTGTTCTTGGAGACTAACTTGTGTTCTCGTTGACTTAACTTGTGTTCTTGGTGACTAACTTGTTGTAACACTATTAAGGTATTTAGTTAATATTTTACATAGAACATGAGTCAGTCAGACACGATATTGAAAGACACCAAGTTGTCTGGCTTTAGCAATTTAAAAGTCACACCTCTTAGAGTGTTAATGACCCCAAGTTGACCTGGGGTCAGGTCGTGCCAATTGACCTTGCCCTCCTCTAAACCGATAATTGCAGACAGGTAGCCGGGTGTGTCCTTCAAACAAGCCGCTGTTGAACGCGTGGTAGGTAGGTAGATGGCCTGAGGCAATCTACTTAGTAGACGGGGCTTAATTCCCGGTTACCCCATAAATACCCAGGGAACTGTACATTCAGGATAGACAGGATAGACAGACATTCAGGATAGACAGACATACAGAGAGATAGCTCGCTTGAGCCCGCAGCCAGTCCAGGCTGTCAGGCCGGTGGGGGGACAGTGAAGATTAAGTTAAATTGGTTGAATTTTGATACTTTTCATGTTAAATATATAATTGATGAATTTATTGTTTAAATTGTCTTTAATTTTGGTCCCTAAAACGTCTTACTTTTGAAAGCTAGAGTGGCGAGCCCTCTGAGCTTATTGACTTAATGAGTGCACTAAGGCACTACGGGCTCACCATAGCCCGTGCTACTTGGAGCTTCTTGTTCTAGGTAGCGAATCTTTAACAACAACAACAACATTGCATGTACAAGTACATGATTCCAGTTGACACATGCTAACATTTTGTATGTAAAGAATTTGAATGGATGTTGGCAGCAACTTTCAGCCTTTCTACTTTCTTTCTACTATTCTAGCACTCTTTACTTTCTACTCTTCTAATCTCCTTCCTCATACCTCCCCTACCCTCCCCTCTCTCTACCTCCCTCACCCCATACTCTCACCCATTTCTATATTTATTCTATTCATTCCTTTCCATGTTGTTTTTCGATATATTACATTATGTTCTTAGTGACTAACAAGTTTTATATTGTTCCCAGGTAAGCGTGTGGTCCAGAGGTGGCCTCGTCGGGTGCTGCTCGACCCAACCTGCAGGTACAGTGGGAATTCACATGTAAGTAGCGGGGTTGCTGTTGATAGACAACAATCGATGTTCTTTACGGGCCAGGCTCGTTCATCATCCTCCACGAGCTAGGGTCGTTCATCATCCTCTACGGGCCAGGGGTCGTTCATCATCCTCCACGAGCTAGGGTCGTTCTTCATCGTCCACGGGCTAGGCTCGTTTATCATCCTCCACGGGCAGGGGTCGTTCATCATCCTCCACGAGCTAGGGTCGTTCTTCATTGTCCACGGGCTAGGCTCGTTCATCATCCTCCACGGGCCAGGGGTCGTTCATCATCCTCCACGAGCTAGGGTCGTTCATCATCCTCCACGGGCCAGACTCGTTAACTCGCAAAATCTCGCGCCGAATTCAACGAAATACTCTGATAGTTTTCTATTAAAACTCAGACCGTTGCTCCACCTAGAATGTCGGGCTAATAATGTTATCAACCAACGTATGAATTTATGGCATTAATTTATTGAGTTATGCACTTATTAATACTAAAATGTTTCGTATTATAGAATTTCTGTAAATATTTGAATTATAAAAAAAAGGGTTACTTGGGCGCTCGCTGGATTACAGTTGTTGTTATAGATTCAGCAACTCGGAACAAGTTCAAAGTAGCACGGGCTATGGTGAGCCCGTAGCTTACCTGGCACAGGAGCGGTGTGTGCTGGATTACATACCGGAGCTGCCAACACCGCTGTCCTGCAAGATACTAGAAGAACTGACAAGGAAAAGTTAAGAGAATATCTTTTATCACCGAACACCATCACCGATTTAAAGAAGGAGTAAGAGCAGACGAAAACTCTGGGAAACTCCTAGAAGACCTAGATGCGCTTCAGAGACGATTGAAAAATGATTGCTAAACTTCGACCCAGTTAAGTGCAATGTTATGAGGATAAGAACTTTAGTGAGAAGAAAAGCCTGGGGCAATACACGTTAACAGTGAGGCAACTTGTGAAGCACAGGACGATTTAGGAGACATACATATCACTTAACCAGGCGCCCGTGGAACAGATTAGCCAAATATCGCGTATTACATGCCTGAAACAGGTAAAAATCAGAATAGCCTTCAGAAATATTAAAGACATTAGGTTACTTTATGCAACTTATATAAAAGTCATCCCCAGGTATAGAATCTCCACTTGATAAAAGACCGCAGTCTGAAATTAGGGAATGTTCAGAGATATGCAGCTAGATTTGTTCCATAACTGAGAAGTTGCACTCCAGAGACTGACGCATCTCAAACCTCACCTCACTATAGGGATGAAGCAGCAGGCAGGATATGGTGACAACATGTACAATATTAAGTGGACTGACAAAGTAGGCAGAGCCAATATTCAAAAAGGGAAACGGTCGCCCAAGAGACTATGAGTGGAAGCTAAAGGTTTACAGATAAGCCATAGAGATTCCGGGAAAACCCCTCTTCTGTGTCAGAGACTTTGTCAATATGGAATGAACAGAGAGAGATTGTATAGATGAGACCATAAACAGGTTCCAAAAAAAGGTATGGCAATCGAAATCAAGGAAATGGAGACATGACATTGACAGACCAGTAACTGAGAGAAGCAGAGATCATAAAAGCTGGAGGCTCGACCTTGCAAACACATCTAAGTGAGTACACTCAGCCACTCTGACTTCCGAAACCTGAACAAGTATCCATTCAGAATTCTGAATACCTCGTGTTGTCAGCCCGGCTCAGGAATATATATCGCCAGCATAAAGTCTTCCGTCAAACACAAGATGAAGGTGGAGCAACTCCAGAGGTAAATCACCAGACGTTTCGGAGCTGAGAAATATGCCGGCAGACAAGTTCCAGAGGTGAGAGGTATAAATTAAGAGGAGAGAGTATATGAACTAAATCTTGCATCGCAGAAGCAGGGAGACATAATCACGGTGCAGAATACCAAGTGAAATGTACATAATGGACAAAGACACGCTGTTGCCTTTGCCAGAACACGAATGAGGCGACAAATAAGTACGCCCGATTGAGCCTAAAGGATATTATAAAGAATTTATAGAGTATCCGAGTAGTAAAGAATCGTAATGGACTTGGGATTGAAGGGTTGGAGGCAGACTCTAGCTACGGGTTCAAGTATAGATATTAGAGACCCTCCACTGTTCCTCACTCCTGCCACCCCTTCTCCCTTCGTTTCCTCTTCTCTTAGTTTCTCCTCTCCTAGCTAATCTTCTCTTCGTTTTTCTTCCCATTGTTCGTCCCCGTCTTTCGTATTCCTTTCGTTTCTCCTCCCATCGCTTCTTTTCTTCGTCCCTTCTCTGTTTCTCCTTCCTTCATTCGTCCATTCGTTCCTTTCCTATCTCGGGTCTCTCGACCCATGGGAAAGCTGACACAACCATCTCCCCAGATTCATTTGTCACGTCTCTGGCAGTCAGTGTGTGTCTCCTCCTCCTCCCCCCCTCCTCATCCCCTACCTCCTCCTCCCCAACCTCCTCCTCACGTCACCTCGCCCCTCCTTCCCTTCCTCGCCCCTCCTTCCCCTTCCTCCCCTTCTAAGCTTGACTCCTGCCTAGGAAGGTTTATTAGTATGTCTCGCTGAGCCTGTATTCAGACGAGGGCATGTGTACCTGTGGTGCCGACGTGCCTCTCAGGTGGGCGTCATGAGGCTCGGGCTGGCAACTTGCGGTTCAGAGTCCCAGTGCGTAGCTTATGTTGAGGGGGGGGGGGGGTCTGGCAGCTGAGTGGACAGCGCACGGGATTCGTAGTTCTGAGGTTCCGGTTTCGATCCCCGGTGGATGCGGAAACAAATGGGCAGAGTATCTTTTACCCTGATGGGCCTGTTCACCTAGCAGTAAATAGGTACTTGGGAGCTAGACAGCTGCTACGAGCTGCTCCCTAAGGGGAGGGGGGCGGGTGTAACAAAACGGAGGCTTGGTCGAGGACCGGGCCGCGGGGATGCTAAGCCCCGAAATCATCTCAAGATAACCTCAAGGTAAGTTAACGTATTAAAGTTGGTTAGCATGTTCCTAGTTTAACAACTTGAGGCCGAGTTGACAACATATTCCAACAGTGAATTGTCTTGACACGCTGACTGGCATCCCGTGCCACCCTCCATGCGATGGCCTCGCTTCTTGCAGAGTCAGCGTTCGATCCCCGATGTGCCGTGTAGCACACAAAATGAAGTCAATGGGAATAACCGGTAAAGTAGGACGCTGGATACTCAGTTTTCTGTCAAACAGGACTCAGCGAGTAACGGTCAACCATATAAAATCTAGTCCAAGTGCAGTTAAAAGCTCTGTACCTCAGGGTACAGTCCTTGCACCGCTGCTTTTCCTTATTCTCATATCAGATATAGACAAAAATACAAGTCACAGCTTCGTATCATCCTTTGCAGACGACACAAAAATCAGTAAGAAAATTACCTCGGCTGAAGACATTGAAAAACTTCAAGCTGATATTAATAAAGTTTTCGACTGGGCATCAGAAAATAATATGATGTTTAACAGTGACAAATTCCAGGTACTCAGGTACGGTAAAAATGAGGACCTTAAACATAATACAGGGTACAAAACACAATCAAATGTGCCCATAGTAGGAAAACAACATGTAAAGGATTTGGGAATAATGATGTCTGACGACCTAACGTTTAGGGAGCATAACCAAGCAAATATTGCGACAGCCAGAAAAATGATAGGATGGATTACGAGAACTTTCAAATCCAGGGATCCCATCACAATGCTTGTACTCTTCAAGTCACTTGTGCTGTCCCGTCTTGAGTACTGTTCAGTACTCACTTCCCCCTTTAGAGCAGGAGAGATTGCTGAAATAGAGGGAATACAGAGAACATATACGGCACGCATAGACGCGATAAAGCACCTAAATTATTGGGATCGTCTCAAAGCTCTCCAAATGTACTCACTAGAAAGAAGACGAGAGAGATATCAAATAATATACACCTGGAAGATACTGGAGGGCCAGGTCCCAAATCTACACAGTAAAATAACAACGTACTGGAGTGAACGATATGGAAGAAAATGCAGAATAGAGCCAGTGAAGAGCAGGGGTGCCATAGGCACAATCAGAGAACACTGTATAAACATCAGAGGTCCGCGGTTGTTCAACGTCCTCCCAGCAAGCATAAGAAATATTGCCGGAACAACCGTGGACATCTTCAAGAGGAAACTAGATTTATTCCTCCAAGGAGTTCCGGACCAGCCGGGCTGTGGTGGGTATGTGGGCCTGCGGGCCGCTCCAAGCAACAGCCTAGTGGACCAAACTCTCACAAGTCAAGCCTGGCCTCGGGCCGGGCTTGGGGAGTAGAAGAACTCCCAGAACCCCATCAACCAGGTAACCAGGTATCAACCATGTAATTGGCCACAGCTCCTTCATTCCGTCCACATATCCCAGCTCCTTGTCCACATATCCCAGCCAATAAATCTCATATAACCATACTGACTTAGCTCTATTTCCTGACTATTTCCTTACCTACGAGGGTAAAAATAGCCAAAGCTACTCTAACCTCTTGAATCTTGTATTATTACCGCAAAGAACTTGAACCTTACCTTCTAGACAAGCTCTTGAGGGTTGTAAATCTGGGCTCATTTCTTAGTTAATGTGAGTTAAGGTGTAAGTTAGTACGCCACGACGGGACTCTGGAACTGCTTGTCCTGGTCCTACGGTCTCTAGCTCAAACTACTGAACACAGGAGGGAGGGAGGAAGTGGGTCCCGCGCCTCGATAGACCTATACTTGGATTAGTCATAACAGTTTTGGCAACGTTGGTCGGGTCGTGCCGTGTGGCGCAGCTATGTGGCACTTGAATTGTGTATCTGATGCCAGTCGAGGAAACGGTTTTGGATACTGGTTCGAGGTCTGTGTTTATCCCCCGAGGGTGACGATGCCACGCCTCCCTCCTGTTCCGTCACTCACTTGACCTCCCTCCTGTTCCGTCTCTCACTTGGAAATGTTTCCTATCTCAGTGTCGGTTCTTAGTACCAACTGCTGCCTGCCTGCCTGCCTGCCTGCCTGCCTGCCTGCCTGCCTGCCTGCCTGCCTGCCTGCCTGCCTGCCTGCCTGCCTGCCTGCCTGCCTGCCAGCCAGCCTGCTTTTTGGGACCGCATAGGGCCGTAATGTCAATCTTGCAACAGAGTCATACTATTAGTACTACTATATATGACTAAAACTCTGATCACGCTATACAAAATCATATACATTAATGCACGGGTTAAATTATGTGTGTCAGGAGTTTCTGAGAAGCAAGAGATTTCAACAGGATTTCCCTCGAATCTTTAACGTTGCAATAACACGTGATCATGTTATAGATGAGGTCATTGAAGTGGACTAATTAGGAGCGAGCTGATGGAGTTCAGCCAATCTGCGCGCGCATCGTGTGTGACGGGAGGGTGATTGATGGGTGGTGGTGGGTCGGGTACACAGCCCCTCCATCTACCATGGTAGATGGTAGACGGGGGGGGGGAGGATGTCTACATCCTCCTCGAGGGACCTAACCCTCGAGGGGGACCTTCTTATCGTCGACTGGGAGCTGGTCGGCCGAGCGGATAGCACGCTGGACTTGTGATCCTGTGGTCCTGGGTTCGATCCCAGGCGCCGGCGAGAAACAATGGGCAGAGTTTCTTTCACCCTATGCCCCTGTTACCTAACAGTAAAATAGGTACCTGGGTGTTAGTCAGCTGTCACGGGCTGCTTCCTGGGGGTGGAGGCCTGGTCGAGGACCGGGCCGCGGGGACACTAAAAAGCCCCGAAATCATCTCAAGATAACCTCAAGATAACCTCAAGACTACAACAAACAATATGATGCACCATTCAAAGGTAATAAAAAAGAGCTCAAATAAAATATCAGTATAACAGCCTGATTGATCAGCTGTCCAACCAGACGGCCTAGTCGGAGACCGGGCCGCGGGGCCGTTGATCCCCGGAAGCTACACAAGGTACACACCTGAGACGAATTTTCTATTCCTCATTACGTTACAAATTATTGAAAAAAATGTGGACATTTGGTACTTGATAATGCATCAAAGGTCATGAGCGTGAGAATTATGAGGCGTCACATGGTAAGTTATCATCACGGTAACATGGTAAGTTATCATCACAGTAGCATGGTAAGTTATCATCACGGTAGCATGGTAAGTTATCGTCACAGTAACATGTCAAACAAGGCAACATGCCCAACTGTTGTCACCAACCGTGTCACCAACACCAGACACCAACAGCTAGGAGGAGGAGGAGGAACGCTGGGCACCAGACGAGATAACAGCTGGGACGAATATTGGGGGGCTCGACCCCCCCCCCCCGTCACAGGTTACCATGTGCTGAATCTTGGCCAACCTGTCTGTGAGGTCACTGCTGCGCGGTGACTCAGATCAGTCCTGAGGGTCATTAAGAATCTCAGTGTTCCCTTCCCTTGACTGGCCTCCTGGTTCTAGTGGTCTAATTGACTAGACTGTTCGATCCCACGTCACACATACATGCTGACGGAGGAACCACAGCTCGGTTGATCAGTACTATTTGGTAATTATCAAGTTTACTTATGAACATGCCCTACTGGTTACGCCCCCTTGTCATAAGAGAGAGAGGATGTTGACAAATGTAATATGAAGAAGAATATTAAATAATTGACGGTAATAATTAAAGAATTGACCTTTGGAGTAGTTATCAACACCCCTATTTTTCAATGGGTACTATTTAGCATATTCAGCTATACCTTCTGACCGCGTTAGGTCAGGAGACATAGCAGAATGATATGGCATAGCATAGTTGGGTCAAGTCAATGAGGTAAACCCATTTCAAGTGGGTTTACCTGGAGTATACCAATAGTTGTGGCACAGCGCCTCGTGTTGCGGAGGCAGTGGACAGTGCCAGATCTAGAGTGGTGATGGTGCCAGGTGAGTGATGGCACAGAGATCCACGGGTGGGAAGGTAATTCACCAACCCTTCCATCTTTCCGACTGTCCATTCCACAGTCACACTTTTCTGTCCCATCGACGTGTGTCTTCCTTTGAACTCTCCTTTGTTCCCTTCATAGAGCCTCATTCCCCTCTCTGCTCTTTTCCATGCTGGCATTTCCTCTTCTAGGATAGTCATCGCTACTCTGATTCTTTCATCTTCCGTCTCGACATTCCTTTCCTTCAAAGGCGACCCCTCTCTTCCAAGCGTCTCCTCCCTTTCCAGCATGTCCTTACCCTTGTTGCTTCCCTTTCTATGCCTGCGTCCCTTTTCGTTCCCAACGTCCCCGTGCGTCCATCATTCTCGCTCTTTCTGTCGAGGCGTATCCCTCCCTCCTACCCTTTGCTCCCTTACCTTACCCGGCCTCTCCCTCTCTCCCCCCCCCATCCCGTTGTGTTTCCTATTATTTCCTGGCTTCCTCTTCTCTTTCCTCCCTTCATCAAGCTCCCCCCCCCCTTCCTCCCTTCTCTCTCATCAACTTTATTGCTCCATCTTTATCCCCCCTCCCTTTACGAAATTCTCCCTTCCCTCCCAATTGAAGCTTCCCTTTTTTTTAAAGTTCCCCTTTCTCCCTGTCTTCTGTATAGCTTTGCTCTCTTCTCCCGACTAAATATTTCCCGCCTCACATGTTGGTTATAAAGCATCATGTTATCTCTCCTCCCCGTTAGACTTTATCATTGTCAATCCCGCTTTATAGGGTGTTGGCTTCTCTCATAGCGTTTCCTCTTCCATGGTGTTTTTCCCCTCTTCCAGCGTCACCCTTCCAGGGTCACCTTCCCCTTCCTGTGTCCCTTTCATTTCTTCAACCTTCTTTTCCTGTTCCGCTTTTCCTTTCACCCCCTTCATAAAATTCTCATTATCTCCCCCTCACCTTCTAAATATTCCTCTTTTATCTCGTCCATATTAAGCTTCACCACACTCTTCTTCCCCTCTTTTAAAGCTTCCCTTTTCTCCCTCTCCTTATCAAACATTCCCCTTCTCTTTCCCTATAAAGCTGCCATTATAGCTTCTCCAGGTTTGAAGCTTTCTATATTTCCCCCTCCCATTACAAGTTTTCTTCTCTCTCCCCCTCCTTTAGTACAGAGTTCCCCTTCTCTGCCCATTTACACTTCACCTTCTCTCCTCTCCTCTCAGCGTACAAAGTGGTGACCCATTTTTCTCCCTATAGAAAGTTTCCTTTAACTCACATTTTTTCCCTGTATCTTCTCCCCACTTTAACGTCCCGCATCACTCTCCCTCTCCGTCCAGCATCACTCTCCCTCTCCGTCCCAGCATCACTCTCCCTCTCCGTCCCAGCATCACTCTCCCTCTCCGTCCCAGCATCACTCTCCCTCTCCGTCCCAGCATCACTCTCCCTCTCCGTCCCACCATCACTCTCCTCTCCGTCCCACCATCACTCTCCCTCTCCGTCCCACCATCACTCTCCCTCTCCGTCCCACCATCACTCTCCCTCTCCGTCCCACCATCACTCTCCCTCTCCGTCCCACCATCACTCTCCCTCTCCGTCCCACCATCACTCTCCCTCTCCGTCCCAGCATCACTCTCCCTTCGCACCGTCCCACCATCGCCTCTCCCTCTCCTTCCTCGTCCCACCATCACTCTCCCTCTCCGTCCCACCATCACTCTCCCACCGTCCCACCATCACTCTCCTCTCGATCCCACCTTTTCCTCTGACCTTTATTTCCCCCCTTTTCTCCGACCCTATTCCTACCACATCACATTCCACCAACCATCTCTACTCCGGGATAAAACTCCCCTTTCTTAGAACAGGTATTTTATCTCGCTTCCTACGGTAATAAAATGCGAGCAGCGGCGTCTAACAGCCTGGTTGATCAGACCATTTACCAGGAAACCTCGTCAGAGACCGGGCCAGCGGGAACTTTGAGCCCCGGAACTTTCACAGGGTAGGTAGATCCTCACCATCCTCCCCTCCCTTCACCCCCCCCTCCCATTCACCCCCCCCCTCCCTTTACTCCGTTAGAGCACCACTTTTCATTGGTGATTTGAGGGAAGGTTGAGTGTGGCTTCTGACGCCTCTCTCTGACCTAAGAATATGAGACAGACTAAGAGCATTTTTTTCATCCGGGCAATACACCCTTGAGGTTATACTAAGCCGAAGAGCTCCATCCCTTCCGGTTTGGAAGTCATTCCGAGGTGAATATTTGTATATATATTCCCTTGGACCTTTCCTTCCTGTCCGCCATCAGCATCTACACAATTCGCTGCCTATAACCTTTTTATTAGACGCTCGAGAAATTACTTATCGATCGATCACTCTTCCCTCGTCAATGCCATCCCTTTAACCCCTCGGCTCCCCTTCCATTCTTTTTTCACTTGCCTCCCTTGCTTCGCCTCTTCCGTTGCCGGTTGCCAGTTGCACCTCTCACCTTTTTTTTTTTTTAACAAAAGTGTATAATATTTTAGCTGGGTATTTCCTTTCCCAGTCCCTTCATGATTATCCCCTTTGTATGCCATTGTTTTCCTGCCAGATTGCAATTTGCTTCACACTGCTCTGTTTTTGGTACGGTTTCTCTCCCTTGTTCCGTTTATGTGCTTCCCCTTTGTGTACCTTTGTGTACCTTTACATCTTTTCTCTCTCTCCTCTCTCTCATCCTCTCTCTCTCCTCTCTCCTCTCTCTCTCTCTCCTCTCTCTCGCTCTCTCTCCTCTCTCTCTCATCTCTCTCTCTCTCTCTCTTTTCCCCGTCTCCCCCCCTGTCTCTATCATCCTTATCCCTCCTTCCACCGCCTCTCTGCATCTTCCCTTTCTCTTTCATTCCACTTTGTTTCCATCCATATTCCTACTGACGTAGGGAGCTCCACTGGTGTAGGGGCCGGTGTGGCGCACCTCCCCGCCGGTGTGGCGCACCTCCCCGCCGGTGTGGCGCACCTCCCCGCCGGTGTGGCGCACCTCCCCGCCGGTGTGGCGCACCTCCCCGCCGGTGTGGCGCACCTCCCCCGCCGGTGTGGCGCACCTCCCCGCCGGTGTGGCGCACCTCCCCGCGGGTGTGGCGCGGTGTGCTTGTGGTAGTGGGTGTTATGGGGGTGCTGGGCTTGGTTTAGCTCATCTGGGCCTGTCATCTACACGTTTTACTGTTTGCTGGTGGACCTTCCCGTGTTTGTAGGCCTTGGTGCCGGGTTGTTGTGCTTGGTTGTCCAACAGCCTGGTTGACCAGTCCAGCAACGAGGAGGCCTGGTCGACGACCGGGCCCGGGGGTCGCTGAGCCCCGGAATCACCTCAAGGTAATCAAGGTTGGTGCCGGGTTATAAGGCCTTGTGATGTTTGTAGGCCTTGTTGTTGTTAAAGATTGGCTCCATGGAACAAAAAGTTCCAAGTAAGCACGGGCTATGGTGAGCCCGTAGTGGACTTTTTTCTTTGTAGGCCATGGTGCAGGTATGTAGGGCTTAATACGGGTTTATAGACCATAGTTAGGGGTTTGTAGACAACTCCCCCAAGATTAATCTAGCTCATCCAAGACCATCTCCTTCTTT
>WNGS01130810.1:0-10567 GCA_020271785.1 Procambarus virginalis
GGTTTCTTGTTCTCCCAGTCAATCCTTGCGAGATTGAAGTCGCCCATGATGAGCAGGTGGGATCTATTTCTACAGGCAGCAGAGGCTGCCCTCTCAATTATAGTGTTAACTGCCATGTTGTTGTTTTCATACTCTTGACTGGGTCTTCTGTCATTTGGTGGAGGGTTGTATATTACTGCTACTACTATTCTTGGTCCTCCCATTGTCATGGTGCCTGCTATGTAGTCTCTGAACTCCTCACAGCCCGGGATGGCCATCTCATTAAAACTCCATTCCTTTCTCATGAGTAGGGCCACTCCGCCTCCTCCCCTACCTACCCTCTCTTTCCTTATTACTGTGTACTCCTGGGGAAACACGGCATTCGTTATGATTCCCGTGAGTTTTGTTTCAGTGAGTCTGATTACATCTGGGTTCACTTCTTGTGCTCTTTCCCTTAGTTCACTTGTCTTGCTTGTGATCCCATCTATGTTCGAGTACATCACCCTGAAACTGACTCTGTTCTGCTTCTCCTCTGGGGGGACCATTGGGATCTGGGGTGAGTGGGAGCTGGGGGACCTGGCACGGGGAGATTGGTGGAGGAGGGAGGGCTCGGGGGAGGTGGGGGAGAGGGGGGTGGAGGGGAAGAGGGGGAGGGGTAAGGGGGTGGGTAAGAGGGGGAGGGTAGGGGGGAGAGTGAGAGGGTAAGGGTTGGGGGGAGAGTGAGAGGGGGAGGGTTGGGGGGTGAGAGAGGGAGGGTTGGGGAGGCATGGGGGGAGGAGAGGCTTTGGGGATAGGGAGATGGGGAGGCTTGGGGGGGGGGGAGAAGAGGGTGGAGGGCTTGGGGGGCATGGGGGGAAAAAGGAGGGCTGAGGTGGGTGAGGAAGAGGGGAGGGTTTAGGGGAGTGGGGGAGAGGGGGAGACTTAGGTGGGGTGGGGGGAGAGTGGGGGGCTAGGGGGGCGGGGGATAAGGGAGGGCTTGGGGGTGGGAGAGACGGGAAGGCATGTGGGAGAAGGTAGGGTTTGGGGGATGGGGGAGAAGGGAGGTCCTGGGAGGGTGAGAGGGGTGAGTGGGAGTAGGGTGGTGAGTAGGAGGAAGGGGGTGGGTGGGGGGGAGAGTGCCCTAGGTAGGTACTTCATGGGGGGCTGACAGGGGATGGGGCAGGTTGGTTGTCTGTGAGGTAGAATGTGAAGGTGGTGCCCCAATCCCTGTGGCTGGTGCACTGTTTGAGGAGGGTTCTCCACTTCACCTATTGGGGTTGTTGGGTTCCGGGCTGTGGTATTCTGAATCCTTTCTCTCTCCCTGCGCTCCTTCCTCCGGTCTGCTGCCTGTATTCTTTCTTCCATTGTCATACCCTCTGCAGGAATACTTTTTTGAACTTCGGAACATTTTTTTAGACCGCTTTTCTTTGTTAACAGCTCCTCTTTCGTGATTTCGCTCATAAAAACACCTTATCATTCGTCCCCTGTCCTTGTTGAACTTTCCAAGCCTGAAACCTTTTCAACACTCTTGGTCAGTTTCCCTCCATCCTTACCTACCTGGTTGTGGTGCTGGTGTGGGTCACACCTGGAGGCTGTGTGTGTGGTGCTCGTGGTGGTGGTGGTGGGTCACACCTGGAGGCTGTGTGTGTGGTGCTCGTGGTGGTGGTGGGTCACACCTGGAGGCTGTGTGTGTGGTGCTCGTGGTGGTGATGGTCACACCTGGAGGCTGTGTGTGTGGTGGTGGTGGTCACACCTGGAGGCTGTGTGTGTGGTGCTCGTGGTGGGGGTGGGTGGGTCACACTGGAGGCTGTTGGTGTGGTCTGGTGGTGGTGGTGGGTCACACCTGGAGGCTGTGTGTGTGTGCTGGTGTGGTGGGTTACACCTGGAGGCTGTGGGTGTGGTGCTCGTGGTGGTGGGGTCGAACCTGAGGCTGTGGGTGTGGTGCTCGTGGTGGTGGGGTCGAACCTGGAGGCTGTTGGTGTGGTGCTCGTGGTGGGTGGGTCGAACCTGGAGGGTGTTCATCAGTGATGTTGCCCCTGGTTAAACAACAGTATCGTCCCTGGTTACTGTTGAAGGAAGAGTTATCCCGGTAATTTCTGGACTGAAACTTCGTCCCTGATTACTGTTGAAGAGAAGAGTTATTTCTGGTTACTGTTGAACAGAAGCATCACCAATAGTTACTGTTGGACAGAAGCATCACCAATAGTTACTGTTGGACAGAAGCTTACCCATAGTTACTGTTGGACAGAAGCATCACCAATAGTTACTGTTGGACAGAAGCATCACCAATAGTTACTGTTGGACAGAAGCATCACCAATATTACTGTTGGACAGAAGCATCACCATAGTACTGTTGGACAGAAGCATCACCAATAGTTATTGTTGGACAGAAGCATCACCAATAGTTACTGTTGGACGAAGCATCACCAATAGTTACTGTTGGACAGAAGCATCACCAATAGTTACTGTTGACAGAAGCATCACCAATAGTTACTGTTGGACAGAAGCATCACCAATAGTTACTGTTGGACAGAAGCATCACCAATAGTTACTGTTGGACAGAAGCATCACCAATAGTTACTGTTGGACAGAAGCATCACCAATAGTTAGTTGGACAGAAGCATCACCAATAGTTACTGTTGGACAGAAGCATCACCAATAGTTACTGTTGGACAGAAGCATCACCAGTAGTTACTGTTGGACAGAAGCATCACCAATAGTTACTGTTGGACAGAAGCATCACCAATAGTTACTGTTGGACAGAAGCATCACCATAGTTACTGTTGGACAGAAGCATCACCAGTAGTTACTGTTGGACAGAAGCATCACCAATAGTACTGTTGGACAGAAGCATCATCATGGTTACTGTGATTAGGCATCTCTGGGGCGAGAGACGCATGTGTCCGCATGTACTGTGTTAAACATTATATATCTTAGGACAGTAAGCAAGTCCCAGCTGTGGCTGGGTACAAGTGACAGGATGAACACCCAGCGAGTTTTCTTCCTATTGGGGAGTGTTGTACATGCTGCTATGGCGGTGTGTTCACTCGCAGGATGAGAGACACTTCCTAATAAACTCGCTCTTTGGGGGAAAATTTTAAAAATAGATTAGAATTACAGAGATTTGTACGATTTCTCATGTGATGGCCGACTCTTTGATTCTCATCCTGTGTGTGTGGAATGTTAACTTCCTGTTCCTATATAATAAATAAAAAATTTAATTTTTATTTAGGTAAAAGTACATACATATTGAGTTATAAGCAAAATGTTGAATTTTTAGATAAAGCTAGTATATACAGCCCATCCTCTGTTTTGGTAGTACTTATAGTTACAATGCGGACCATAGTACATATACCTTCCGTCTAATTACCACAAGCTACCACAAGCGTCACAAAGCTTCCTGGCAATACGTTAGTAATGAATAAATATGATAGGTTAGGCTGACCTAACCTTATCTAACTTAACCTAACTTAACCAAACCAAACCTAACCTATCCTAACCTAACCTATCCTAATCTAATCTATCCTAACCGACGCTTGGATCGTCGACTTAATTTGCGTCACCAGCTCTATTTTCGTCTAATTTCTTTATAAAAAGATACTTTTTCAGATTAAAATTATGTTTTTTCTTGTTGTACATTCAGCACCAACATTATAATGAGTAATATATCATATTTATTCATTACTAACGTATTGCCAGTCAGCTTTGTGAAGGTTGTGTAGCTTGTGGTAATTAGACGGACCGGCTCCCCCCTCCCTGGTAATTACCTAAGTGTAATTACCTAAGTGTAGTTACAGGATGAGAGCTACGCTCGTGGTGTCCCGTCTTCCCAGCACTCTTTGTCATATAACGCTTTGAAACTACTGACGGTTTTGGCCTCCACCACCTTATCACTTAACTTGTTCCAACCGTCTACCACTCTATTTGCGAAAAGAAGTTGATATTAATAAATTATAACTAATATGAAATTTAATTACAAAAGCTATAGAATTTTATAAAATGGTTGTGGGGAGGATAGAAATGGTTGGGAGTGAGGGTGGGGGGGGGGGGGTTGGCGGAGGCTAAGAGTTTCTTACCTGCAGGCAAGGTTCTACACCTGTTTCCAACATTATTCACATATTTTTAGAAATTAGAAATCACAATAACGTATTTTGCAATCACAAATCATCGCAATGAGGTGACTTGAACCGACGTGCTGGTGATTTCCAGACCTGCCTTAGCCCACTCAGCCACGAAAGAACAAAGGGGTAGGGGGAGGGGGGAGTCCCAGACCCCCGCGCCGGCAATCCACCTTTTTTTTTTTTTTTTTTTTTTTTTTTTTTTTTTTTTTTGAGATATATACAAGAGTTGTTACATTCTTGTATAGCCACTAGTATGCGTAGCGTTTCGGGCAGGTCCCTGGAATACGATCCCCGCCGCGAAGAATCGTTTTTTCATCCACGTACACATTTTACTGTTGCGTTAAACAGAGGCTACAGTTAAGGAATTGCGCCCAGTAAATCCTCCCCGGCCAGGATACGAACCCATGACATAGCGCTCGCGGAACGCCAGGCGAGTGTCTTACCACTACACCACGGAGACTGACCTCTCAGTTCTGAGGCTGATGCTATAGGCAAAGGTCGTGTGCTCTGGCTCTAGTGATTGTTTCAGCACTGTACCTTGTGTGTGGTGACAGTCTTTTAGGTGTGTGAGCCGGGAGTGATTCTTCAGTACTCGAGCTGCATGCGCCTAGGGTTTCCTTCCCTAGGTACCACAAGTTCCTTGGGTTCTGCCCCCTGCTAGGCCGTTTACTGCTTGGTTTTCCGCCGCCCTTTGTGTGCTTGGGTATTCTGTCTCCCTTGTTTGCCTTAGTGTAGGGGAGCAGTTTGCACTGGTAGGGGCGCAGGGTAATGCACAGCTTGTTTTCATGCAACCCGTCCTTGCAAATTTGTATAGTCAATATTGACTTATTAAATACGTGCATAGGTGATATACTAAACATAATAGATACCCTTAAAAAGCTTCATAGAAAACACCAACCTTACCTAACCTTGTTAGTATGTTTAGATAAGCATCTTATTGCTTCGTAATTCCAATTATTACTTAACCTATACCTATAATAGGTTAAGTAACAATTGTAATTACGAAGCTATAAGATGCTTATCTTAACATACTAACAAGGTTAGGTAAGGTCGGTGTTTTCTATGAAGCTTTTTAAGGGTATTATGTTTAGTATGTCCCCTATGCATATATTTAATAAGTCAATATTGACTATACGAATTTGCGAGGACGGGTTGCTTCATCAATCATAGCGGCCAGATCTGTTCTGCCTGGGTATGCTGTCCTCTTGCAGGGGTTTCTTTTTCTTTTTGTTTGCCTGCTTGGTGGGGGGTCTGCCTTGGTTCTTGCCCCAGTGTACTGAGTACTCTTGTTTCCGGTGGTTCCCCTGCTTAGTCCCCGTGAGTGTACACGTCCCGGGGGTTCAGTTCTTAGGTTATTTGGTAGACTTGGGTGCTGGTTTGCAGTACCCTGCCTGGGCTTCCCTGAGTGTGAGTTCCATCTCAGGATCCTGGGAATCCCCACAGGGGCGCGTGGGTCCAATGGATGTGACCCCCGAGTCCCTCCCTCGCTTTGTGCGAGTTCAAGGGTTGCTCTGTCCCCTTGTCTCAGGGTGACTCATTGTTTTTGCCTCCATCTGCTGCCTGTGAGGTCGGTGGAGTCCTGGGAGTTTCGACCTGGAGTCCTGAGAGTTTCGTTGCTTGTTTGTGACTCGGTTACCCGGTCTTATGCTGGCTATGCGGGTGCAGGCAACACGGGCATTGCACGTTGGGTTCAAGTGATTGCAACACGCTAGGTTGTTTGCTCCCCGGAAGCCCCAAGGCTGCCCCGTTTTGGTTGTTGTGACGGGGCTTGGGGGTGTTGGTTGCTTCGGTTTTGTTCCTTCCTTGCCCCCTTGTCTTTCCTCTGTTGTGATTTTGTCTGGTCCCCCCTCCTTTCCTCCCTGCATCCGGATCCTTTGCGTCTGTGGGTTTGGGGTCGGGGCAGGGATTCAATGGTCTTGAGACTCAAGCGATCTCAGGGGTTTCCCCTTCCAGGGTAGCGATGGAGGCATTCGAGCCTGTTCCTTCAACCGGGTTGTATGAGTCTGCCAGTGGGCTCCCTTCCTTAGTAATTTTCCAGTTGTCCCAGCTTTTCTTGTAAGGCTGGGGCTTTGGGGAAACGGCTCGGACCTGGGGCTTGCCGTGGAGGTTCGCGGGGTTGGGGAGGGGCTGACTTGGGGAGCCTCAGCCCCGTTGGACCCCGTCGGGGTTTTCTACCCTCTGAGTGGGGCTTGCGGTTTTTCTTTCCCCCCTCTGCATACGAGGTGTTGGGCGTCGGCCCCTCCCCGGGTTCGGATCCTTGTCCCTTCGGGTTAATTCGGTTCCGTCCTATCAGTGGGTACATTTCTCCGTTTTTACCCCCTTTTTTCTGGGATGGGACTTCTCCATTATATCGGGGTCATGTTCCCCTATTATCGGGGTTCTGCATAACTTTTGGTCTCGGGTGCGACTGTGCCTTTATGAGCCTACGTGATTTTGTTTGCTTCTGTGAGTTCTCAGGAGTTCGGGAAGGTCTTCGATTCTTCCTGCATTATTGGAACATCTGTCATCTTCTGTTGAAGCTTCCCTTCATTCCTTTTTTTTGGACTCGTTGGTCCTTTTTCTCTCCGGTGCTTTGCCTCGCTCGCTCCTCTCGTCTCTCAAGTCTGTGTCCCATAGATGCTGGGGGTGTTCTGAATTGCAGCTATGGGAAGGACGCTAGGTTTTCCCTGCATATGGCTGTGGAGCGACTCTTTCACCTCTACCCTACTCTTGTCCTGCAGGTGTGGCTCTGGCCTTCTTCCTCTGGCGGTGCTCCTGGAATCTTTTCGGCTACGTTGTGTCGTGATACATTCGTGCCTATGTTCTGCAGGTGAGTTTATGCAATCTGGCATCTCTTTTGGCCAGGCTCTGGTTTGTGGTTTTTGGATATAAATATAAGAACATATTATCAAAGATGACTGCAGAGGGCCTATTGGCCCATACGAGGCAGTTCCTATTTATACCCATCCGGTCCCACTCATATGCACGTCCAACACTTGCTTGATTCAATGATGGGGGTCCCACCTTTGCCATGTTACGAAGTACAGTGGTTCAATGTACAATCAGGGTAAATGTTCCACTGGGTCAGGCTGTTCTGAGGTGACATTTTGCTGTAGTTTTGATCCTGGGGATGTGTGTTGGGGCTTGGTTGTGGCATTTTGTTTGGCCCTGGCGTGCTTCTTTCTGGGGCCTTACCTGCTCGTCTGTGTTGTTTGTTACACGGTGGGTCATGGCCCTGTTTTTCGTGGTCTTATCTGGGTCACTCATTCCTTGCCCATCTTGCAGTGCCTGGCTTAGCCCTTCCATATTGAGGTAAAGGAGAAGCATTGCCAGACATGTGGCTTTATTGAACAAATAATTACAGTACAGTTACATCCTGCAATACACAAGCCATATATTATACAAAACTTATAAAGACTAACAGTGCTTAAGATATATAATATAATAAGCAAAGTACACATGACTAACACTAGAACAAATAGAAATTAACTAGGAGTGAACATAAACTAACCTGTACACAGGCACGACACAGCTGGTCTGACAACAACAAAACAGTCAAGCGAGCATCCAAACAAAACAGTCAAGCGAGCATCCATCCGGGTACAATAATACAATAACACTTTTACTACATTCACCCCCTCTAGCTTTAAGTAACATAGTCCCGAAGATGAGTAGGAGTACTTCGCGTCCTTCCAGATCGTCGAAGGGACTCCTGCAAAGTTGATGCCTCTAGTGTTCCAGTCGGTTTCTGCATACCACCTTCTCGAGGGAGTGTTACATCAGAGAAAGGTTTCCAATTAGGTGTTTCAAAGTTAGGTGGTTCGGAACGAAGTAGTCCAGGATGAGGTAGTTCAGGATGAGGTAGTTCAGGATGAGGCCGTTCAGGATGAGGCGGGTTGGGGTTTACCCCATCTTTCACAATCGCTGGGTGTTGCTGTTGAATGTTGAGATTGGGGTCCAAACTCTCGCAGCCCTCTGTGGCCATGGGTGCGAGGTGTCTTAATGATACAGTAGTAATCCTGCCATCCGGGAACTTGACATGGGCATATTCCGGATTCACATCTACGACCTCAACCTCATCAACTAGAGGATCATTTTTGCTTTGACGCACCTGACGTTTTAGGAGGACAGGGCCTCTGCAAGCAAGCCACGTAGGTAGTGTTCGCCCTGAAGTAGACCTTCTTGTATGCTGGAAGAATCGTTCATGTGGTGTACAATTTGTAGAGGTACACAACAGTGATCGAATAGAGTGGAGTGCATCAGGAAGAACTACTTCCCACTGGGATACATCTAAGCCTCTCGTCCTAAGAGCTAGCAGCACTGTCTTCCAAATAATCCCATTGTACTTCTCAGCCTGGCCATTTCCTCTAGGGTTGTAAGGAGTCGTACGGCTAGTTGCTACCCCTTTTTAGTAGAAAATCTTTCAACTCCTCCGACATAAAGGAAGTTCCCTATCAGAGTGTATATATGCAGGCATACCAAAGATTGCAAACAACTGCACCAGGCACTGAATTACTGTACCAGTAGTCATATCTGAACAAGGGAATGCAAAAGGGAATCTAGAGAATTCATCTACAACAGTAAGGATATATTTATTCCTTGAATGTGATGGAAGTGGTCCTTTAAAATCTATGTTGAGTCTTTCAAATGGCTGAGTAGCTTTAATCAAATGCCCAGAGTCAAACTTGCAAAACCGAGGTTTAAGTTCAGAGCATGCAGAGCAAGAATTAGTCATCTTCTTCACTTCCCACAGAATAAGGCAGATTTCGACATCGGACAAAATGAGCCATACGAGACACTCCAGGGTGACACAGATTGTCATGCAATTCCTTTAATTCATCCATACTGGTGGCACCACATACACGTGAGAATGCATCAGCTGGTATGTTCTTTTTACCTGGGCGATATACAATGTCATAGTGGTAACAGGAGAGTTCGACTCGCCATCTAGCAATTTTATCATTTTTAATCTTACCAGCTGAGTTAGAGTTAAACATAAAAGCGACACTGCGCTGGTCAGTCACAAGCCGAAAATGGCGACCAATAAGATAGTGTCGCCACTTCCTTAGGGCTTCCACAATGGCATACGCTTCCTTCTCCACTGATGAGTGCCTTTGTTCACTATTTGAAAGTGTTCGGGAGAAGAAAGCTACTGGTTGTTCATTCTGGGTTAGGGTAGCGGCAATAGCATGATCTGAAGCATCGGTTTCCACAGTGAAAGGAGTTGTTGGGTCGATTGCTCGAACCACTGCCTCAGCAATGTCTTGTTTCAATCCTTCAAAAGCTTTCGCAGCAGCAGCAGATAAGGGAAAATCATTGGCATGAGAGAGAGGACGGATCTTCTCAGAAAAACTCAGCACCCAACGAGAGTAATGTGCAAGCATTCCCATTGTTCTGCGTAAAGAACCTGTGTTACTTGGTAGTGGAAGTTTTAACAGTGGCTCGAGGCGTTCCGGGTCAGGTCTAATTTCTCCTTCTTGTATAAGATATCCCAACAGCTTTATAGACCTGAGTCGAAAACTACACTTTTCAAGATTCAGGGTCAGGTTATCTTCTCGCAACGTCCATAAAATGTTTCAGATTTTTATCATGGTCTTCCTCAGACTCTCCACACACACAGACATCATCAACGTAAGCGAAGGTACCCTCCACTCCTTCTTTCTCAAGGATGCCATCAATTACCCTTTGAAAACTAGCCACTCCATTAGTGACCCCAAAAGGGATACGATTAAATTCAAAAGCTTCCCACAAGCTTCAAAGGCTGTATAGGGTTTTTCTTCCTCTGTTAAACCCACTTGATGGTAAGCACTTCTCAAGTCCAGAGTGCTGTATACTTTAAATCTAGCAACATTATTCACAATCTCATCTATGTGTGGTAAGGGGTAGGCATCCAGCCCCGTGAATCGATTGATTGTTTGTGAATAATCTACAACCATTCTTTCTTGTGATGTTCTCCTTTAGTTACTAATACCTGGGCTCTCCATGGAGAATGACTGGGTCTAATTATCTCTTCACGTAGCATCCGAGCGGTCTCAGATTTAATAAACAACTTGTCAGCCTCAGAATAGCGTCTGGATTTTACAGCAATCGGCTTGCAGTCTGGTGCTAAATTACTGAAGAGAGATGGAGCCGGAACTTTGACGGCAGCTAATCCACATATTCTAAGAGGAGGTCTATCTCCTCCAAAAGCCATCTCAAGCACAGAATGATTTTGTAAAAAGTTATGACCTAAAATCACATCAGCACACAAATCGGGTAACACTTTGAGATTCACACCATGGTAAGTTTCTCCTTGTAATTCTAAGTCTACAGAACACTGACCCAGGAATTTTGAAGAGAACGATACAGTAGCCATAGAAACTGCCCCATTGTCAGATAGACGAGTAACCCACTCTGCTCGGCAATATTCTTATGAATAAAGTTCTCAGAGCTACCAGTGTCATCAGTGCACTGACTGGAATACCATTGATCTTAGAGCTAAGCACTGATTATTGAGGCATGGGGCGAAG
>WNGS01130816.1:0-10928 GCA_020271785.1 Procambarus virginalis
TCTTAAAGAAGCGCAGCGCAAGATGTCGGAATGGTACGATAAGAGCGCTACGCCGAGGGAGTTCCAAACTGGGTCCCAGGTGATGATATTGCTGCCGGTAGAGCCAGAGTGAATGAGCCACGGTTCGAGGCCCGTACCATGTGCTGCGGCGGTTGGTTCCTGTGACGTACGAGATTGGTAAGCCGGATAAACCCCAAAGAAACAGGTGTGCATGTCGACCGCCTAAACCTTTCTTCCTTGAAGGAGGAGGAGCCGCCGATCTGGACCGGACGGCGACTCGAGAGCCCAGGAAAAGGTGATCCTGTGTGTACAAGTGGACCAAGAGCTTCCAGAGGAGGAAGGGAAGTGGTCTAGGGCGGATGGTACCGACTCACCAATTCAGAGAGTTTGTCTAAGATCAGGGACAAGCTACAACACCTGAAAGAGCAACAGAGCGCGGAACTGACGAACCTGTTGATGGAGAACACCTCCCTCTTCACCGACGTGCCCCGACGTCACCGTAGTGTAACGCACGAGGTGGAAGTGAGGGACGCCAGGCCCGTCAAGCAAAGCGCGTACAGGGTAAGCCCGGAGAAGCGGGAGCTAATGAGGAAGGAGGTGGAGTATCTCCTTGAGAACGACCTCGCGGAGCCCAGTAACAGTGAGTGGAGTTCTCCATGCCTGCTGGTAAAGAAAAGCGATGGAACATTCCGCTTTTGCACGGACTACAGGAAGGTGAACTCCGTCACTGTGGCCGATTCCCACCCCATGCCAAGGGTGAGTGATTGCATTGACCAGGTGGGCAGTGCGAGGTACGTATCCAAGGTCGATCTGCTCAAGGGATACTATCAAATCTCCTTGACTCCCGCAGCCAGGAAAATATCGGCCTTTGTGACTCCGGATGGGCTGTACCAGTATAAGGTGTTACCCTTTGGAATGAAAAACAGCGGGAGCTGTTTCCAAAGATGATGAATGAGTTGCTCAGGGGCGCCGAGGGCTGCACAGTATATATAGACGACATCGTTGTGTACGCCGATGATTGGAAAACGCACTTGGAAAGGCTCGGAGAGTTGTTCAGAAGGCTCGAGGAGGCAAACTTGACTGTGAACTTAGCAAAAAGCGAGTTTGGGAAAGCTCGCCTTGAGTACCTTGGTTTCGTGATCGGCCAAGGGGAAGTAACCCCGGTAGATCATAAAGTGCTGGCCATTAAAGAATACCCCGTGCCCAAGACGCGCAAAGAATTGTTAAGGTACCTCGGGATGATAGGATACTATCGCGGGTTTTGCAGAAATTTTTCCACGGTAGCACATCCTTTGACGGAGCTCCTATCCAAGAATGTGCGATGGAGATGGGGAGAGGCTTGTCAGGAGTCTTTCGAGGAGACCAAGAGACTGTTGACAGAGGCTCCAGTGTTAATATCTCCAGACTTCTCCGCCAAGTTTATCCTGTACGTGGATGCCAGCGACGTCGGAATAGGAGCCATGTTGGCTCAAGAGAGGAGTGAAGTGCATAGGCCGGTAGCATTCTACTCTAAGAAGTTTGTGAAATACCAGCGGGCCTATAGTACCGTTGAAAAAGAAGCGTTGGCGCTAGTTATGGCCCTAAAGCATTTTGACGTGTACGTGGGAGGAGGGGCAAGACCTGTTCTTGTGTTCACAGATCATAACCCTCTAACCTTTTTGCACAAAATGAGGAACTCCAACCAACGACTAACGAGGTGGGCTCTACTGCTGCAGGAGTACTGGCTGGATATAAAACACATCAAAGGAAAGGACAACGTAGTCGCAGATGCGTTGTCCCGCATGCACTAACCAGACATGACTCTTATTTTAAGGGGAGGGGTATGTGACGGTGTTCCCCCCCTTCTAATTCTCCCACGCCTGCTGTAAGAGTCATGTCCACTATTCCCGAGCGTTCTCTACATTGCAGGCAACAATTGAACATATGTGGGAGAGAACAGTATTCTCGAAGAGCCGAGAAATTTGCGAAAATGTAGTATTTTGGCCTGTGGGATAGGCCCTTTAGGGAGCCAATATGGCGCTGGCAAGTCTGTTCTCCCGCCAAAACTGTGTGACGTCAGTGGCGCCAGATTGGTCACCGTCAGCGACATGGCACTGGGAGCCAATGAAAACCAACTTTGGGAAAAGTGACGTCACATAGGCATAGGGGGTCCGCCCGTGTTGGCGCCAGGCGATATCAGTCTTTCACGACACGTCCGAGAGGTAGGACGCGCGATCGGTCATCCTGTCAGAGTGACGGATTTACCGAACTCCGGTGGATTTAAGCGTCTCCAGTTGTTGGCACGCACTCTGTGAGGTCTTCCTGCAACCCAGAGTGGCTCAGATAAGGAATTGACAGAATATTGAGCAACAAGTGCTCAGGGACAGGTGCGTTGCAAGAAGTGGGCCGGGCATCGACGTGTGTCGTCGTTGGCAGTTCACCAGTATAAGAGGCAGCTTAGTGGCCGGGCCACCCACCGTGAGTGAACCAGGTTGACAGCCTTGTCAACCAGGTTGAACGTGTGATCGACGATCCTGTCAAGTTTGACAGTAACCCCACCTTCGTGGAACCCTACGAGTCAACAGTTGGATGCAAGCACGTCGAGAAGTCTTCCCAAATACCTAGCGATATATCTAGACGACGAGGGAATTGACAGTGTTGTGAGCTTCAAGTGCTCTGAAGTCGGGTGCTGTGCGTGTGTCGTCCGGGACGGCTGATAACTTCAGTGACTTCGTAGTGGTGAGAGGCAGTTACTCTGGGAGTACAGTGACAAGGACTAATTGGGAAACGTACGACGACCGCCGAGACGTAGGCTGGCTGCCGTAGTTGGGAGGAAAGTTGACGGCCAGGAGACCGACTTCAACCCTGCGACGTACTGTAGGAAAGAAGCACGGACCTGCTGTGTACAGAAGCGGCGAGACGCGACATCCTAAGGCGTGGGCTTGTGTTTCTGGATGAACGAGGCGAGAGCCTGGACCAGGAGCTACAACCCAACTGTCATCCTAGGATAGGTGAAGTAGGTGTTTACAGTTCCCTCCCATTTCCCCTTTAGTTAGCTATATATATTCTTGTCAGGATATTTTATATGTCGTGAGCAAGTCTCACTTGAGTTTAAGTCACAGAGAGCACAGTATGTGGTGAGGCTGCCCAGAGCGCTCACAGTATCAATTTACATATATATCTATGTGTGGGTGTGTGCAAGCACCAAGATTCATCAGAGAATTTACTGTGACTATTATTATTGATCTGTGATTATTATTATTATATATATATGGTAGTAAACCAGATATTGGTGTATTGATCTCTATAATCTATTGATATAAATGCCTGTGGATTGATCTCTATAATCTATTGATATAAATGCCTGTGTGTTGATCTCTATAATCTATCAATATAAATGCCCGTGTGTTGATCTCCATAATCTATCGATATAAATGCCTGTGTGTTGATCTCTATGATCTATTGATATATATATGCCTGAAGTTTGATTACTGATTTATATATGACATGATTGTGTGCTGAATAATATCATATACGTGAAGTGATTGCCAGTGATATCTCTGTGAGAGGAAGTATAAATATAAAGAAAAGTTCAGTGATCAAGTGAGTGCATTCACAGTAAATATTATTAAGAATAGAGTAATCTTTTGGTACAGTGAAAAGTCACTGTGAGAGTATTGTGAATATAGATGTTGATCGTGAGGCCAGTGAAATCATAAGTAAGCCATGTGAACGTTGAATAGTGTTTTGGAAAAAGTTAAATAAACGGGGATCGTGACAATTAGAAAACAAGTACTAGTCTGTTCCCACGATCGCGAGGGCCCGGTCAGCTGGCATTCTGACAGGTGACACGTGCCGATGTTGCCATATGGTG
This sequence comes from Procambarus virginalis, assembly GCA_020271785.1. Lineage (NCBI taxonomy): Eukaryota > Metazoa > Arthropoda > Malacostraca > Decapoda > Cambaridae > Procambarus > Procambarus virginalis. The sequence goes on from WNGS01130816.1 coordinate 3,854, forward strand.
CGCTCTAGAATATTATGCTATGAATGGAGCGATTGTCATATATTAATTCTGATACATTGATGCATATATATTTCTCGTTGTCTTTTAAGTAAAATACCAAAACTCTTTGGTGTTTGATATCATCCCCTCCATTTATCTTGTGACCGTGTAATGATATAAAGTAGAGTGACCTGCCTGATACTATATTACTGGAATTTGCTCTTGCCACAATTACACCTGACCACTGCAGTGTTACTGGACATCTAAAAAAACCAGTTGGCGACCTTGAAGGCTGTGTAAGAGTTCGGTGTCGGGAGGGCCACAGATTGAGGGAACGATCTGTGCACCCACTCATCTTATAATCTAAAGGCCGGTTGTGAGATCGACTGGGGTACTCTCCGAGGCCAGCAGTGGAGCCTAGAGGATTGAGGGAAGACCCGCCGAACGACGGTGAGTAAGGGTTATTGTTGGAGCAACCACCTGGAAAGGAGATCCAGTCTACTGTTGCTTTAACCCTTCTCTAACGAGAACACCGTGAAACCCCGACAGTACACAGCGCTATATAAGAGAGGAAGTTCAATATAATAGCCCTGAACATTTTTAGAGGCAGGCAGAAACAGAGGGAGAAACAGACAGGCAGAAACGTGGCAGGAGTACGGATGGAGAGGGGGAAATGGCCGAGACTGGACTACATTTCGTCATCAAGCCCACACATACTACACCCCCCAACTACACAGAGACTACCACACTCCCCAATATCACTTCCAAAACTGGACAAACCATTGCCACAACAACACACCCTGGGTCAGGGTAGAGAGGAGGGAGAACCACCAAAACCTTCCAGAAGTGACACACAATATGGACAATCATTCATTTTTGCAAACATTCAAGGTCTAAAGCCAAAGTCAAGAAATAAAGTCAAGTTCATAAATGGTCTCCTATTAGAGTCAAACTCCATATTTGGGGCATTCGCGGAAACTCATACAAAAGATTACATGGATGGTGAAATCTGGATTCCAAATTATAATTTATACAGATGTGATAGAAAAACTAGGTCAAATGGAGGAGTAGGTCTGTATATTAAAGAGGACCTGGTATGCACAGAACTACTAAACTCAACTAATGAGGTGGTAGAGGTACTTGGAATTAAGGTAGAGAAACTAAACCTAATTATTATTTTAATATATAAACCGCCAGATACAACGGTTGAGGAATTCACAGAGCAGATGCACAAAATAGAGAACATACTTGATGACCTAGCAAACCCAGCTCCAGATATTATCTTCCTTGGAGATTTCAATTTACCGAGTCTAAGATGGAGAATGGCAAACACAAATATCATAGCAGGGAATGACCCGGGAAATAACCAGCCACAGGTCAGAGAACTTTTGAGATTCTGTGACAAATTCTCGCTCAATCAACAGATTACAGAACCAACTAGGAACGAAAACACACTAGACTTGTTATTCACAAACAATGATGAACTAATCAGAGACATAACAATCTCAGATACTTCATACTCAGACCATAAGCTCATTGAAGTGCGAACTAGCATAAATAACGGTAGTAGATCTAAGAGACCCAACAAGCGAGAAGGAATATTCAATCAATTCAATTTCAACAATAAGAGGATTGACTGGGAAAAAATAAATGTAGACCTTTCAACCATTCAATGGGAGACGGTCTTAAGCGACAAAACTCCCACACAGGGAATAGCTCAACTGACAGCTGAAGCTTACAAGGTCTGCTTGAAGCACGTGCCGGTGAGGAGGGCAGAAAGAGGAACACTCTAGAAAGAGAACGCAGACGACTGTACAGGAGAAGGAAAAAAATAACGGAAATGCTTCGGCAGACACAACTATCACAAGCAAGGAAAATAAGCCTAAGCAGGGAGATCGAAGAAATCGAACAAACGTTGAAGCGATCATATGAGTCTGAGGAAATGGAATTGGAACAGAGAGCTATACAAGATAAGGAAAAATCCGAAATATTTTTTCACATACGCTAAATCAAAATCCAAAACCTCGACCAGTATTGGACCGTTAATTACAAATGAAGGTACGTACACAGAGGACAACAAAGAGATTAGTGAAATTCTAAGAAGCCAGTATGAGGCTATGTTTAGCACACCAATTAACAACATGAAAGTTGATGACCCAGACAGCTTCTTTATGAATGACATTCAAGCTGCAGATAATATAACGGATATTACCACAAACTCGGAAGACTTTGAAAGAGAAATTGACAATATGCCCATGCACTCAGCCCCTGGGCCTGACTCATGGAATTCAATATTCATAAAGAAATGTAAAGTACCAGTAGCGAGAGCACTCAGCGTAATATGGAGAAAGAGCCTGGATACAGGGGAGATACCAGCAGCACTTAAATCTGCAGATATAGCTCCGTTGCACAAGGGGGGGAGTAAAGCCTTGGCAAAAAATTATAGGCCAGTTGCACTAACATCACACATAATAAAAGTGTTTGAAAGAGTGATTAGGAATCAAATTTCTAGTTTTATGGAAAACAATGAATTGCACAATCCAGGACAACATGGATTTAGAGCGGGAAGATCCTGTCTGTCACAGTTACTCAACCACTATGACAAAATCACAGAAGCCCTAGAAGAAAAGCAAAATGCAGATGTTGTATACACAGACTTTGCAAAGGCTTTCGACAAATGTGACCATGGGGTGATAGCTCACAAAATGAGGTCAATGGGAATAACTGGAAAGTAGGACGCTGGATACTCAATTTCCTGTCGAACAGAACACAAAGAGTAACAGTCAATCAGATAAAATCGAGTCCAAGCGATGTTAAAAGCTCTGTACCTCAAGGTACAGTCCTTGCACCGCTACTGTTCCTTATTCTCATATCTGATATAGACAAAAATACACGTCACAGCTTCGTGTCATCCTTCGCAGATGACACAAAAATCAGCATGAAAATTACCTCTGCTGAAGACATTGAAAAACTACAAACAGATGTCAACAAAGTTTTCGATTGGGCAGCAGAAAATAATATGATGTTTAACAGTGATAAATTTCAGGTACTCAGGTACGGCAAAAATGAGGATCTGAAACATAATAGAGGGTACAAAACCCATCAAATCTTCCCATAGTAGAAAAACAGTGTGAGGAGATGTAGAATCTCCTCAGCTAGTTTTCCTAGTTTCTAGAATAGGCTAGTCGCTCTAGGGACTCTAGAAACTGAAGCTTTCAAATTTACATATACTTGTTGGGTGTCATATGAAAGCTTATGTTAAATGCTGTCAGTTAAAACTAATGAGAGGTCTGTGATTGCTCTGTAGAGAGAATTACAGCAAAATTTGCCTGTTCTGTGAAACAGAGAGAGGTAGTAACACAAAAACCGTTAGAGGTGGAGGGGGACAGTGGGGCGAACGCTGCCTCCCCCCCACCAAGGGAGACGTTGAGACGTTGTGTTAGGCCTCACCCTCCTTGTGACGTCACGCCACGCCACAGGCGAGGGGCACGTTGATTGGTCTAGGCACCCCTGCTCCTATGCCGAGTTTTGGCGCGAAAAGCTGTGATTGGAAGCGGCACGAGGGACCGTGCCGGCTTCCTGCTGATTGGTCAAGACAAGGTAGGGGGAGAAATAGGGGATGTGGGCCTCTCGGGCCCGCCAAGAGTGCAGTTTGAATTGGGCAGCCAGGGTGTGAGTGTCTAGGTGCGGGGTGGCGGCCTGCCCCCCCACCACCGTTATCGCTCCTGTCGTTCTGTTTACTCATATTGCATGGCACTCCAGCCACCCTGGGTGTGTCGAAGCCCAAATTGCGAGAAACTGGGACTTGGACTTTGAATTGCGCCCGACGTCGTCCATGGGGAGGTGACGCCGGCCAGTGTCACTCCTGTAACCCCAGTGTAAGAGCGAGTCATGCTCTGGTATGATGGGGTTGTTAGTGATTCCCCATCCAAGTGTGTATGGCACGCGGCCACCCAGGCCGCCCTCTGGCCACCCAGCCGCCCTCTGGCCCCCGCCGGCCCGCCCAGTCACCCACCCATGCGGCCCGGCCGGGCCAGGCCCAGGCCACCCACTTTACACCGCGCGCGAGCTGCTCGGGTGGGGTGGGGTGGGGTGCTGTGACGTCACGCGCCACCCGTGGCCACCCTCCTGAAGGCCACGCAGTGGCCACATGTTGGCCACCACCTTGGCCACCCCCTTGGCCACATTCCCAGGACAGCCTAGGCCACATCTTGTCGACGCACGAGGAGCAAGCTAAGTGTTGACAGCCAGGTGGTAAGGACCTGGGAAATGAGGAAATGTGTGGAAGGAAACGTGAGTACTTTATCAGTGTCTCAGATTAGTGGAATCATAGTAGAAAAGTTGTGTGAGCCCCTAGCCCGGCCAGGCTAGGGAAGTAGCTGAGACGCCCGTCTGTGGCATGCCCAGGTGACTGTGGGGCAGTACCTGGAGAGGGAAATTGTCACTGTAAATCACGTAGTGTTATAATTATATATCTGTAGATATATTGTTGTGTGTAGACTGACTGGAGTTTGGGACCAGTCAGTGTAGAGAAATCATCATATAAATGATCCAGTCTGGCGATTCTGTATAATCGTCCAGCCTTGGTTAGTGCCATGGTACCTCATTATGTAATTAGGCCAGGTTAGAGTTAATTAAGCAGGCCCGTGGGGCAGGGTTATTAGTGAATATCCTGAGGTCTGTATATCACCTGTTGATTAATTACATTGTTATGGAGGCCATTTCCATATGTTTCATTTGCATGTTGCATGTATGAGGTCGTGTGGTGAGTCAGTAGATGTGATCGCTGACTGATTGCCTAATGATGTCATTAGCATGGGGGCATGCTGACGGTATCATTATGTGCAGGTTTGTGCAGTGTTATCAGGTATACGATATTACTGTCCTAGGAACTGTGTTGAGGATTTAAAGGGACCCTTTGAGTATTCAGGGAAATTCTCAGTCACTTAATGAGAGCGAGCAATTAGTTAATTTGCCTAATTATGGGAGAATTAGTGCCAGCTGTCCGCGTAGAGCGACGGTGTCTTATATTAACGTAAATTGTCTTGCTGAAGCCACCGGGATCGGGCGATCTTTTGCAACGTTTGCAAGATTAGAGGGACAGTAAGATTGGTATACCTTGATTGTTGCAAAACCGTGTGTCATTACTGTGTGGGCATAGTAATTAACGAGTTGCAGTAGTCGCAACTGTATGTGGGCAGTGCTATTTTATGTTTTGCATGCCATTATATGTGTGACCTATGTAACCTTAGGGTTACTTTGTTTCTTTAAGTTGTGTTGAGTACTTAAGGATTCAGTGAGTTAATTAGGGGTAATTAACTGGATAAGGGGGTGCACACTTGAAGTTGTTGAATGAGTGAGTGCTGTTATGGGAGAACAGTGTTGAACTTGAGCTTGTGGGAATACGTGTCCGGTGCAATTAATTGTCCGTGTGACAATTAATTGACCACTCTAGCTAATTATGTAATTAGCATTCTCATCATGAATTCACGTAGTGGGAGAGGATCTGTCAGAGTCTGTCAGTGATAGTGCTAACGTCAGTTGCTCGAGACTAACTGCCTTTCAGGGTTGGGGCAATTAGTGGCTCATGATAATTAGTGGAGTAATTAACGTCTGGAGTCTTGAGGACTCAGATGACTCGGTAAAGCGAGGTCATGGGGTTAGCATAATACGTTATATTAATCATATTCTGTCTGGTGACAGTGGATTAAGTTGCACTCATTGTTAATTAGGGTAATTAACTCCTCTTCCGTGAATTCACAGTGTTTGTGAGACCTGCTTAGGCAGTGCGGAGTGAGACGTATTTATGTATGATTAATTATCGGTCCTGGTGACAGTTAATTAATTGCTCAAGGCTAATTAGGGTAATTAGCACTCATTAGTAAGTAAACGTAATTAGTGATACACAGACTGTTGAGAAGCCACCCACTTGGGGTAGGCTTAGTTAACGTAACTCAATTGGATGTAATTAGTGGTCCGTTTGACCTAATTAAGAATTACTCACTGAATACTTGCAAGGAGTCAAGTGTGATGTAATTTAAGAGTTTGAGTTATTGTGACAAGAGGACTTGTGTTAACGTAGAGTACTATCATGTTGTTGTCTAGAGTGAGACACTTGTTGTGATTAAAGTAGTACTTGTTGCTGACTGCTGTGATCAGTCAATTTCCATCATTATTCACATAATCAATGTTGTAATTGATTAAGGCAATTTCTTTTGGTTATCGTCTAGTGACGAGGGTAAAGTAACTTAGGGATGAGTGGAGCTGTGTCCCAGAATCCCACCTTGCCTGACTGTGTTCACTTTAGTTGTGATAGGGGGAGTCACTGTTAGACTACCCACCTGATTACGGGGGTCGCTCCTGTTGGGAGGGAGGACCTTAAGCTTGTGATTAGAGTAGCTGCCACTAGGAAGTCGTGTCACTATTGATTGCTTGCTTGTGTCATCAGTGGAGATTGTTCAGTTAGTTCATGTTGTCAGCCCGAAGTGTCAGCAGGATGGAGCCTGCTGTCATTTCTCGAGGGGCTGTTGAATAGCTGTGTTGCAAATGCCACTGGTTGGACTGTAACGTAATTAAATCACACGCTGTGGTGTAACTTAGTCTGTGATATTTTTCTTTGAGTTTGCAATATTGCGTCATCAGTGGGCACACCTGTGTTCAGGTTAGTTCAGTATGCAGCCACACAGCAAGGGTTGCTATTTAGCTGTTGGTTATGGTGCCACTGGATGGACATTAACGTAAAGATTAATTTGAGGAAGGGTGCTGGAGTTGCCAGTGAACCCATTAGTTATTGATGTCATTGAAAGGCTACTGATTTGATTGCATTGCAACCGCTATTGCAGGTGTAGACTGCACTGAGGCGTAGAACAGTTAGGAGGTTACTGGAGACGTGTTCCAGAACTCACTGTGTCATTTGTTGTAATTGTGATTATAGATCTGTTAGTTCTTGCTTGCGTGTTGATTCCTCTGTGGGCACGCTTATGTTCGAGTAACGTCATTGACATTCTTTTGTTTTAATGTAGTAGTCTAGTCTCTTGTTATAATAAATTGTTATTTGTTAACAGTCTTTGATGTCAACCTTCACTATTCTGTACCA
>WNGS01130817.1:0-16540 GCA_020271785.1 Procambarus virginalis
ATTGTACAAGTGGGGGCTACCGGAGCAGAACCTCTCTGGGTGGCTGAATCTGTGGTCCATAAAGCAGCCATGTCCTTCCCAACCGGATCAGCAGGTGGGTTCACAGGACTAAAACCCAACCACCTCAAGCAAATGCTCAACCCTGCACTGGGTGACATGCAAAGAACCTCTTGGTGGAACTAACCAGATTCCCAACACATGTCTAGCTGGCAACATACCACCGTCCATAAGACCTATTTTTTTTGGAGCATCCCTCTGTGCTCTAAAGAAAAAGGATGGAGGGATCAGGCCAATAGCTGTGGGCAATTCTCTCCGGCGTCTCGTCGCAAAGGCAGCCGCAAGAACAGTTAGTGATGCAGCGGCAAACATGCTGAAGCCAAAACAGCTTGGGTTTGGCATTCCACAAGGGTGTGAGGCGGCAGCCCACGGGATCATGTACACCTGCCAGCTAATGTAAGTGGGCAGGTAGAATTTCCTTCACATGGTCGTCGGATGCTGATAATATATATATGCTGATATATATAATATATAATACATATATATATATATACATATGTATATATATATATATATATTTTTTTTTCTTATGCTTTATTGTGTATTATATATATATATATATATATATATATATATATATTATATATATATATATATATATATATGTCGTACCTAGTAGCCTGAACGCACTTCTCAGCCTACTATGCAAGGCCCGATTTGCCTAATAAGCCAAGTTTTCATGAATTAATTGTTTTCGACTACCTAACCTACCTAACCTAACCTAACCTAACTTTTTCGGCTACCTAACCTAACCTAACCTATAAAGATAGGTTAGGTTAGGTTAGGTTCGGTCATATATCTACGTTATTTTTAACTCCAATAAATAAAATTGACCTCATACATAATGAAATGCGTAGCTTTATCATTTCATAAGAAAAAAATTACAGAAAATATATTAATTCAGGAAAACTTGGCTTATTAGGCAAATCGGCATTGCATATTAGGCTGAGAAGTGCGTTCTGGCTACTAGGTACGACATATGTATATATATATATATATATATATATATATATATATATATATATATATATATATATATATATATATATATAATATATATATATATATATATATATAATATATATATATATATATATATATGATATGAATATATATATATATATATATATATATATATATATATATACATATATATATATATATATATATATATATATATATATGAATATATATATATATATATATATATATATATATGTATATATATATATATATATATATATATATAAATATATATATATATATATATATATATATATATATATATATATATATATATATATATATATGTATATATATATATATATACATAGTAGGCATCCATCAGTCTCAGGAGACTATGTATTTGCGCTCTGGTGTCGGCCTTGTCTGGAGTAGCCTTACCAGGTGCAAAGCCTTGGTAGGATGGCATGGGGGAGAAGCTGTTACCCAGGCAGCTGGTACCCCCTCTCAAAGGCACTGAAAGTCTCCAATGGAAAGGCAAATGCCAAAACGATTGGTTCCAGCGCCGTCGCATAAATATATATATATATATATATATATATATATATATATATATATATATATATATATATATATATATATATATATATATATATAATATGTATATTTATATTTTATTATATTGTATAATATATATTTTCGGTCATATATATAATATGACCGAAAAGTAAGATTAATAATTCTAACACGAATTTTCTCAATGTTTCTTATGTTTCTTTTCACTGTTGATGGTAATTGAAAAATCAATTCTCCAAAATTCATTTTTATTTCTAGTCTGACGCGACACTTGAACGCGTTTCGTAATAACTTATTACATTTTCAAAGACTTTTAGTTTACACACACACAGCTATAACCTGCTGTTATAAAAGGTAGTGGGCTTGCTATGGGGGAACTGGTACTATTAAGGGGTAAGGGTAAGTAGAATACAGAGGTATCAAAATGGGAGAACTAAAAGGCCCGGCCCCCAAAGTAAAATATCCACTTTAATAAATGCTTGCTACTAAACCCGGTTAGTCTAGGAATAGATCATTGGACTCCCACACAGGAACAAGGGATACTCTGTTCAAACTTACTTATTTATTAACCCCTTAACAACCCCCCATACACAATCACACCAATAACAATATAATACTAACTTTACCACACAATCTTACGTTAAAAGCCTTGGTCCACATAGACAGGATACAAAGTTTTACACTGAAACCAAGCTAGGGTAAAGCTCTACTATAAAACACTTGAAGTTAAGTCAGCTTAGCGTAGGGAGACCACGTGTTCCCACTGAGACTTCCTATAGAATAACTATTCAGATAAACGCTTAAACACACCTACTACACCCCAAGTATACTACTCTACACATAGAACAAGGATATGCCAGACTATAACAAACAATGCACATAAATTACTTAACCCGATTAAGACACAGAAATAAAGAACTAAGAGGAAGGAGGAGCACGTCCTAGCCCCACAGCCAGCCAGCAGAGAAAAGCAAGCGAGAGTCTCCCTCCTTCTCCGTGGGCTAATGCTGCCGGCAGACTGTTCAACTAATCATACCGGCGCCCAATACAAAGTTTACTCAGGTTTACTTTACAAATGATTAGACAGTATTAGTAACCCTAGTTGGTGCCAATTTTATTATTTAATAATCAACCCCAAGCTCAATGTTTAAATACTCTTTGAGAAACAAGAATAGTCTTACAACTGGCAGGGAAGATACTACATATGCAGCTCGCGATGCGTGTTTACTATATGGTATTTTAATAAGCTCAAAATTTGACCTCTGGTTTCCCTCTAAAGAACCCAGAGTCGTAACACTCCTCCCCCCTTCAGAGAAAAAAAAAAATGTGACTACTAGAATAGTAGTCATATTTTTTGTAAGAGTATACAGAGAATAAAAGGGAAATCCATGACATAATAGAAAATCAATCAAAACAATTTCTCTGCAAAAAAAAAAAATACAAAGGAATTCTCTGAAAGAAAAAACATACACAAAAACAAAAAAAACAAAGGGAAGTAAATAAATTGGACACGGAATATTTAATGTCACAGGAGAACCTACAAAAAAAATTACTAAAGCATGACAGTTGGTATATGGCTTCCTGGGCCTCAGATAAATATTACTCAGGCAAGCGGGACAGAGCGTCGGCTATCACGTTGAGCCGGCCCGGTAGGTGGATAATAGACAGATTAAAGTCTTGTAGGTACAATGTTATACATTAGCACTGTTCGGTCCCTGATAGACTACGCAGCACCCGTTTTGTCTTACACAGGCAAAGGCAGACTTAAAAAATAGAGCTGATACAGAACGAGGCTATGAGGATTATTCTTGGATGTCAAAGAAATGCAATGATTGAAATAATGAGAATGGAATTAAATTTACAGAGTGTGTGTGATAGAGTCCGTGACATTAACACTAGAGTATCTATTCGTTTCATGCGGAGAAAAGGAGGGGATAAGCTGTTTGTGAGCGTTCAGACCTGCCTGAGTGACGTACACACTTCCAGGAAACTGAGGGAGACACGCTACACGAGGGGATTAGCTCATGACCTCAGGGAATACGATGTACTTGACTGCTGTAAACCCTCTCGACAGTGTAATATGTCTGCTCCATGGAAAGTACAGAAAATAGACGTCGAAATTGTACCCCTCAAGGTGAAAAAGATTCATCATGAACCGGGACAATTACGGTGTTTGTATGGAAGCATGATATCTCGGTTACCAAGAGGCAACAGTTTACATGTATATTGTGACGGGTCGGTGGCGGAGGATGGCAGGGCAGGGTGTGGTGTCCTAATAAGGGAATATACGGAGTTTGGGACTGTGGACAGGATAATTGAACTCCGGCTTAGTAATTATATATCATCCACACAAGCTGAACTGCAGGCCATTCTGGCGTGTTTGGAGGAAGTACGTCATGACGACAAAAATGTTTTTGTATTTGTCGATATCCGAGGAGCACTTGAGTCCTTAAACAGTCGAAACCCAGTCTTCATCTCCATAGTTGAGGATTGTAAGAGAAGAATAACTGAGATACAGCTGAAAGGACATAGTGTGAAATTCATGTGGATTCCATCTCATGTTGGAATAGTGCTCAACGAGGTGGCGGATGACTTGGCCAAACGTGCCACATCAAAACCACAAGTTGACATTGAATGTGAATTCACAATGAGACAAATTAGAAGCAAAATCAGAAATATTCAGGCACAGGCAGGAGTGGAGAGGAGAGATCTAATGTATGAGAGAAGTCAAACCATGCAACACTACATGTATGTGAGTCAAAACACCCATTTCACTTATGGTAAAAGGAGAAATGCTTGGAGTGACTCTGTGTACATGCGGCTCAGGCTGGGGTACAAATATTACTGGGAATATGGGATAGGTGTTCATGATAATGACACGAAGTGTAAACTATGTGGTATGTTAAGGTCTCACACCCTTGCCCATTATGTTCTTGATTGTCCGTTGATTAATGTATATAGAAACACTGAGATAAGGACTGTTCCTGAACAAATAGCCTGGATGTGTCACAATGGAAAGGTTGATGATATTCTTGAGAAATATAAGAATTTTGCACCAAGACTGTAATATTTTGTTGAATTATCTGCATGTCTCTTGCAAATTGTCTATACAGTATACCTAGGTCATAAAAGTATTTGTGTACGTCTGATATCATACTACTTGTGAAGGAGGAAATGTATATGTTTATCTCTCAGAATGTTTGGTAATATGATTATTGTTTGTGATGTGTGTCTATGCATGTATTAACACGATGTACTGAACAGGGTGAGAATAGCTTGAGCTACCTCACCCCTTTGTGTGTATTTTACATCAATAAACTTATTTCAATTTCAATTTCAATGCCCACCTGAGGATGCGTTTATTTTTCTGCTTCATCTGATTCATGAAAACTAATGGGTTATGGTCCGTGTACACTTCCACTATATTACCTGTGAGGTAAACTTCGAACTTTTTACATGTTAGCACTAGCGCCAACGCCTCTTTTTCTATCACTGAATAATTGTGCTGCGCCTTGTCAAATTTCACAGAGTAATAATATACTGGGTGTTCCACTTTATCATCCCCAGTTTGCAACAACACTGCACCAGCACCCGAGTCAGACGTGTCAACTTGAATTTTAAACGGACGGTCGAACCTTGGAATAGCAAGCACTGGGGCGGAAGCTAAGATCAATTTCAAATTTTTAAATGCCTCTGCACAGTCCGATGACCACTTAAATTTTACGGTCTTCCGCAACAAATCTGTGAGAGGAGTGGCCACACTGGAAAAGTTCTGACAAAAGCGTCGATAGTACGCACACATACCGATAAATCGTTGAATGTCCTTTTTAGACTTGAGCACTGGATAGTCCAGAATGGCACTGATTTTATCTTGCCGAGGTAACACTTTTCCTTGGCCCACTTCATAACCGAGGTACGTCACTGTGCCTTGGCCAAAATGACACTTTTTAGCATTTAAGGTTAGATTTGCATGTTTCAACACTGTGAACAACTGGCGTACTCTAGCTATGTGGTCAGCCCAATTAATATCAAAGAGCACAATATCATCTAAATACGCCCGACAATTTGGCACATTAGCGAGCAAAGAGTTCATTAACCTCTGGAACGTGTCAGGGGCATTACGCAAGCCGAATGGTAACACTTGATACTCAAACACACCCTCGGGTGTCACAAACGCCGTTAGTTGTTTAGCACGTTCAGTGAGCGGGATTTGATAGTACCCCTCGAGAGATCGAATTTCGAGACATACGTGGCGTTCCCGATTTCGTCGATACAGTTCTTGAGACGTGGCAACAGATAGGCGTCCACTATGGTCACCTTGTTGAGCTGCCGGTAGTCGGTGCATAATCGCCAGGAGCCGTCTGGTTTGGGGACCAAAAGGCAGGGCGAGCACCAAGAGCCCTGGCTCGGCCGGATGAGGCCGTGCTGGAGCAAAAAGTCTACCTCCTTCCGTACGATGGCCTTCTTTTCCGGACTCATTTGATAAGGTTGAAGGCGAATGGGGGTGTAGTCCGTCAACTCGACATCATGGTAAATGGCATCAGTCTGGGTTGGGACCTCCCCGAACAGACTGGAGAATTCGTCAAGCAACGACTGCACCTCGTCACGTTGGGACATCTGCAAATGGGACAGTCCCTTCTCCACAGCATTCACAGAACTAGAATTATTGAGAATGAGATTAGTTGGGTCCCCAGAACAATCATCCCCTCCCTCACTGGAAATGGAAACATTGGTTAGTGCAATGGGCCTGGGGCCCTGGAACTTCTTCAGCCGATTCACGTGTACGAGCATTACCTGTTTACGCTTATCAGAGTGTCTCACTTTGTACGTGAGGTCCCCAGTCTTCTCTGTCATAATGTAGGGGCCCTTGTACTTGTGGGACATAGTGCTCCCTAGTCGAGGCTTTAATACCAGGACAGGGTCATCAGGCTGAAATACCCGCAACTTAGCCTTCGCATCGTTCCGTTCTTTCATATTCTCTTGGGCCTTCCCAAGATACTTTAGTGCAGGAGCCTTGCAGTCTTTGAGTCTCTGGTGGTGTTGCGCAAAGAAAGCCGAACCTTCGGTTAACGTTACGTTCCCTAACAGATTCTCCTGTAACATTTGCAAGGGTCCACGAACTTTATGGCCAAAGACTAACTCAAAAGGAGAACAACCCAGTGAACTTTGCAACCCCTCCCTAGCAGCAAACAAAACATACGGCAAGTTCTCGTCCCAGAAGGTATGGGAACTCTCGCACGATGTCTTTGTTACCAGATCGTTCATCACGGCTCGTAACCCTATACAGCAGCAGGAACCTTGTTGTCTAGGGACATGATAAACTGGCTGTAATATAGAGCGGGTCACCAGTGTAACCACATGATTGGCACAAGCAAATATTTAAAAGTATTTATCCTTAGGACAAGAAATATACATATAAATTATAATATATATATTTAAACAATATTCATATAGTATTATTATTATAAACACAGATGGACAAAATGATATATATAAAAACATGAAGTATTGTCTCCCTTATAAATATATATATATGGCAAAACAATATATAACAGACTTATCTCCACAGATGTTAGCTCTCCTGCCCCAGACGAGTTACTGACTACAAAACTGCGGGAGTGAAAAACATTGCTTCCCCCGCGAAAATTGCCAAACTAACATTATTTAATTAAACTTACATGGAGCAAAATAATGTGACAAGAGTAATCTTAAAGTAACTTAGTAAATGGTCATAATATGCATAACAAAAATAAGGTAATTATTAATACATGCAGTAATTAAAATAAAATAACAAAGGAAAATTTAGGCAACGCTCCCCCACCATCAGGACTAAAAGGTTCTCACGGAATGTTGCCTCCCAATGTTCAAACTTACATTCCCATCAGTGTTTCCTACTGATGATCATAGATAAAACCACTTTCCCACGAAATCAACCGTGAACACAAAGACCATTACTCGTTCCCACGGGTGGAAAGTTAGGCTTAATTCAACATATATCAGGCACACATATCTTACATATAAGTAAGAATATTTAGATGTACATATAATCAGATAAAATAAGACATATATATAAAGTACAAATTAATGTATAAGTACAAATTAAATGTATTAATTACGTAGCTTATAGAGGTACGTAACACTTCCACCTCCAAGAAAAAAATGCAATGGATTGAAGATCAATGGCATTTTTTCTTAAAGAAAAATCATGTGACACTTGATTTATGGTATTAATTTCACCAAACATATAAAGCAATAAGGATACATTCCTGGACAAAAATGAAAACACTCCAATATATTCTTACATGAAACTCAGAAATTTCAGTCTTATGACTATTGTCTACAAATGTTTCACTGGAGTATGCAAATTTATCTCTCCAGGGTACTATCTCATTTATTTCACTTTGTTTCAGATCATATTTCACACATATCAACAACATTATCATCATCAGCATGATAGAATTGTCAATAAAGGTAGCTGCTTTCACACAGACATCACCGCAATTATTCTCTACATCTTTTTCTACTATTTCTCCGAGATCAGTCTCATATTTCAATATGATCCATTTTCTACATGGTGGAATTTTCCAAGACAGACTCCATTTTCTGAGCTGAACTGCTTGATTGAAGCTGACTGGATGTAAAGTAGATGTGGGACTTCTCCTGGGAATGCTCTGACAAAAGCATCTGCTCCTCATCACTCTTGATCCTCTGTGGAACACATACTCTCGCCCAATGGATACTAAAATTAGAGAAATTAGCATTAAACTTCACAATTATGTATAATATTTCCCCATTCATAGAACCTTCAGCAACACAACACACCGACTTAGCAAACCTTTGGCCTTGAAACCAAGAAATACAACCAAGATAAGTGCAAAGACTACCTTGCACAGGCATATGCCTAGGCACCATATCTCAATCATGACTCTGAAGACAAGTTCACAATTGCTGAGGGTGAACTTGAACACAACACACACTTTCATCAACCATCTAGTCTTCCAAAAGACTAACAAGAACATGCCGAAAACTTGACAACCCTCACCATCACTTCCCAAGTGATTTACGTCTGATGACAAACAATCAACCAAGAGGTTTAAGGGTCTTAACATCTTGAAGACGCACAGCAGATTACCTGGGAAACACCCAAGGACAATCTGTAACCCTTCACAGTTATTAACACAATCTAGGATAACCTTATCCCCCAACTTGAAACACACCTGGAGCCTCAAACACCTGCTCCCAAGTATGATTAAATCCTTTACCACCAATATGACTCTGAAAGTCAACCCCACACTTGAGTGGAACATACACGTTGTTCACTACTCTTGCATCAAAATAAACTGGATCTGAATATAGAGACACTGCTCTAGCATAACTCACCACTTCCTCAGAACAACTGGATGCACAACCTACTTGAGTAAACTCTCTCTGCTCAACCACAAGGCTGGACAAAGATGTCCCACAGTCCATTACTTCACAAGAGAATGGCTCCTGCAGAATAAAAGTAGATTTCAACATCCTACACACACTCTGACTCAATTTACACAATGAGAAATACTTACTCCACATGGAATAAGAATCACAACCCACAACTCTCTGCAACTTAGATCCGAATGATACTTTACTACTCTCAATGGTTTTACCAAAAGTTCCTCCCATGACATCTGGAGCTGCTTGGAGTACTGTCTGCTCACAATCAATAAAACTACTAAGTGGGGTCACAGCCTCACAGACAACTGAAGAGGGAGGCTCAATGGGTCTCCATCTACTCGACAGAAACTGATCCTCGGGCTGATTTCCCACACTCTCCAGAACTGGATCTACAGTACAGACTGTCTCCTTGCTTCTCTCTGAAATCTTAGGGTCAGTTCTACTCAATGCACATAAATTAAAGGAATCTGAAGCGAGCGGGCAAGTAACAGGTAATTTGACCTCCTCCCCTATACTATCAACTTGACTAGGGTGAGGCGGGGCCTCTACAACAGACTTACTCTCGACAACTGATTCTAAACTTGGAGTGAGCGGGAATACTTCTGCCAACCCGACATCTTGTCTTAAACCATTCACTTGGCTAGAATACAACAGAGTCGTGGCTTTTAAGTTTCTCTCAACTCCTGGCACAACGTTCGTAGTGAGCGGGCAAGACACTGGTACATGGACATCCTTTCCCAATTTATTGGAATAAAGCAGAGTCATAGCATCAGGCTTACTCTCAACAACTAAATCGGCCACACAGGAATCTGGAACAACCACATCCCACTTCTCCACTGAAGGGGTACTGGTTACTGGAACAAATGCTTGAGTAACAACAGTAGAACTGACAACTGGATTTATAATAGTACTGACATCAGCACAGGTAGGATGGACAACACCATCTACTACAACAGGTTCATTCATAGAACTAACTTCAGCACAGGCAGGATAAACATGATCTGCAACTGGCTGTTTACACAAACGGGGATCATTCTCACCCACAACATGATTTATGGCCACATCATTACCCAATATAACATCCACACCTGGGATGGGCAACTGTGTACAAACACCCAGTGCATAAACTCGGTGTAATGGTGGATCTTAAAGTAACATCTATCAGAGGTACAGTTTGACATCCTGCAACACTCTGAAGAACAACAATTTTCCAGTATCTCTCTTTTCAACATTAGAAAGTATACTAGAGAAATTAAGGTTTGGGAAGCACCAGTATCACGAAGAATATTCACCGGCTTCCACTTCCCATCAACACACAAAACTTCACCTGAAGACATATATGGTGAATACTGTTTCACCCAATTGGGGTTTACAGTTACATGTTTATTAGTAAATTTATTTTGCACACCTCTACAATAAATGAGACCAGTTGGTCGTAACTCAGGGTGCAAGATAAAACAGGAATTAATTCCATGGCCTTTTTTCTTACAATGGGAACAGGACCTTACAGTGGACACACCTGTAGAACCAACTGTAGGTTTAGAATTAACCTTATTATTATTTGACATTCCTGACAATGAAGTAGCAGGATTAGGTTTTGTAAGAAAGAGCTCATGGGAGTAACTGGAGCATTAGGACTGGAGGGATTCTGATAAGGAGTTCTGTGAGCATTATGATTTACTTTACGATTAAACTTAGGTGAAGTGGCCGTAAACTGGGCCTTAGTCAACAACTCATGCTCATCAGCGAGCTTTGACAGCTCATAAATGTCTGTTACATTCTTTTGTTCTGCCATATAAGTAGATAATTTGTCGGGGAGACAAGACAATACTTCTTCCATGATAAGAAGATTCTTTAAATCATCAAACTCTGTGACTGAAAGAGACTTTAACCATCTGTTGCAATAGTTCGTCTTTTGACGAGTAAAATCAGCTATTGTCTGATCACTTACCCTCCTTAGGTTTCTAAATTTTTGCCTGTGTGCCTCTGGATTTAATTGATAAGCATTTAAGATGCTTTTCTTTACATATTCATAATCAAAACTATGAGCGTCAGGTAGGGATGTAAAAACCTCCTGACTACGCCCCTTAAATTGAGACTGCATAATTGCTACCCATTGATCCCTTGGCCAGTTCATACTGATGGCAATCTTATTAAAATGTGCAAAGAAAACCTCAGGATCCTCCTCATTAAACTTGGGTAATTCAATATATTTACTCATCCTTATGGGATTATTATCATTATTAATTGAAACATTACTAGAATTTCCATGCCCAGCTGCCATACGCTGTGTTTCAAGCCTGAGATTAGTGTCAGCCATCTGTTGTTGAATCTCTAATTGTTTAGTGTGTTCTTCGGCTTGTTGCTTCCGGGTTGCTTCCAGTTGCAACTCAATTAAAACTCTCTGGTTTTGTGCCTCAACTTCTAAACGTTTAGTCTCAAGCTCTAATAATTTCTGTTGCCTTGCACATTCGTTGGCTTTTTCTTGAGCCTCAAGTTTAGCATATGTTACTTGTGCATCTAACTCAAGACGCCTTAAAGCAATTTGATCACTTGACTCTTCTCTAACTTCCTCCAGACATTCTTCTCCTAATTCTTGGTTCTCAACAAAATGTGTCACTATGACTCTCAGAATTTGTGCCTTAGTCATGCTATTTCTGGCGTTTAATTCTAGCTTACTGGCCATATTTACTAACGCCGACTTTGTTAGGCTTTTAATTCCCTCAAAGTTTGGGTTAGTCAACAGCGACAACACTTGATCCTCCATCGTGATTAACACTTGGCACTTGATTCACAACAATAATAATAAACACACTGGCACTGCACTTCACTTCACTGTAAAATTTTCACCACACTGAAAATTCGCTTGGCCTCACTGCACAAACAAAAGTTATAGGATGACTTACCTCAAAATCGTGAAACGTTGTTACTTGACACACAGGAAGGCTTGCATGGCACATGGAATAGTTAATAGCAGAAAACACACAAGACACTGGTACCTAGGAAGGCAAGGTTAGATTAGCACAGTTAAGTTTAAGTGGGAAAAATATTTCCCGGACAGGCCCCCATAACTATGTAACCAGATCGTACATCACGGCTCATAACCCTGTACAGCATTAAAGAACTGTTTGCCTAGGGCCATAGAATTGCTGTAATATAGAGTGGGTCACCAGTGTGATCACATGATTGGCACAAGCAATAATAATTTATTAAAGTATTTATTCCTTAGGACTAAGAAATATTCATATAAAATATTAATATATATATTTTAACAATATAATCAGTAGTATGAATTATAAACACAGATGGACAAAATGATATATAAAATAATCACAAGAATTGTCTCCCTTATAAAAATTATGTATGGCAAAACAAATATATATAACAGACTTATCTTTTACAGATGTTAGCTCTCCAGCCCCCGTCGAGTTACTGACTACAAAAACTGCGGGAGTGAATAACATTACTTCTGCCCGCGGAAAAATTGCCAAACTAACGTTATTTAATTAAACTTACATGGAGCAAAATAATGTGACAAGAGTAATCTTAAAGTAACTTAGTAAATGGTTAGAATAACATGCATAACAAAAATGCTGTAATTATTAATACATACAGTAATTAAAATAATATAACAAAAGGAAATATTAGGCAACGCTCCCCCAACATCAGGGATAAAAGTTTCTCACGGAATGTTGCCTCTCAATGTTCAACACTTACAGAATTCCCATCAGTGATTCTAACTGATGATCATAGATAAAACCACTTTCCCACGAAATCAACCGTGAACAGACAAAGGACCATTACTCGTTCCCACGGGTGGAAAAGTTAGGCTTAATACAATATAAATCAGGCACACATATCTTACATATAAGTAAGAAATATTTAGATGTACATATAATCAGATAAAATAAGACATATTATATAAGTACAAATTAATGTATAAGTACAAATTAAATGTATTTAATTACGTAGCTTATAGAGGTACGTAACAAGTGCCACTATAAGAAATTTAAAAAACAGTTACCAAAGCTTGAAAAATACAATGGTAAAGCCACTGCCTATGCTTCAAAGGTAGCCTTACCAGTGATTGGAACTTTCACTGCAGAGATTAAGTCAAAGAATGCAATGCTCATTACTACATTCCATGTGTTAGGAATGCAAAGGAGTCTTACTCAGTTACAAGACTTCAACCAAATTGGGGCTACTTCAGCTTTCTAATGCTGTAGCAGTGGAATCTGCAAACAATGTTGATGCTATTGTTGCTGAATTTTCTGATCGGTTTAAATCCATAGGTTGTTATACTGATAGCAAGGTACATCTGCATATCAACCCAGATGTAATTCCAGTTGCCCAACCACATCGCCGACAACCATTCCATACTCGCAAGAAAGTCGATGCCGAACTGGATAGGCTGATAGAACTAGATATCATTGAACCGGTAACAGGCCCAACACCATGGGTAAGCCCAATTGTCACTCCACCAAAGCCGAAGAATCCAGATGAGATACGCATTTGTGTAGACATGCGTGTTCCCAACAAGGCAATAATGCGTGAACGCCATCCTACACCCACTGTAGATGATATGATTACCGCTTGAATGGTGCAACTGTATTCAGCAAGTTAGATTTAAACAAGGGCTATCATCAGCTTGAACTTGATGATGAGAGTCGATTCATCACAACGTTTACGACACATCGAGGTCTGTATAGGTACAAGCGCCTGAGTTTTGGTATTAACAGTGCTGCTGAAGTATTCCAGCACATCATCAGCCAGGTATTGCAAGATATACCTAATGCTGACAACATGTCTGATGACATCATTGTTTATGGCCGTACCCAAGCTGAACACGACAAAGCTCTTCGTGCAACATTGCAACGCTTACGAGAAAAGAATTTGACGCTAAGCCGAGCAAAGTGTGAGTTCAATCAACATAAAATTGAATTCTTTGGACATGTACTTAGTGACAAAGGTCTGTCTCCAGATCCTAAGAAAGTTGCAGATATCAAGAATGCTGCACCTCCTTCAACATCCACTGAAGTACATAGTTTTCTGGGAATGGCAAACTACTGTTCTCGCTTCATTCCAGATTTTGCTACCATTACGAAGCCTCTACGTGAGCTCCTGAAGAAAAATGCATCATGGTACTGGAGCGATGTCGAGCAAAATGCATTTGATGCTGTGAAAGATGCACTAGTAGAAAATGCGACTGCTGCATACTTTGATCCATCAATGGACACTGAGTTAACGGTGGATGCTAGTCCTGTTGGTTTAGGTGCTGTGTTAGCCCAACACAAACCTGGTCAACCAGATTCAAGAGTAGTAATTGCCTACGCCAGCCGTTCTCTCACAGATGTTGAGCAACGATACAGTCAGACAGAGAAGGAAGCTCTTGCTCTTGTATGGGGCTGTGAACACTTCAATGTGTATCTGCTTGGTGCACCCTTACCACGATAGTCACTGACCACAAACCGTTGGAGACCATCTTCAATAATCCAAAGTCCAAACCACCAGCTCGCATTGAGAGATGGGCTCTTCGTCTGCAACCATACAACTTTACGGTGAAATACAAGCCAGGTGCAGGCAATCCCGCTGATTACATCAGTCGACATCCTGCCAACAGTTTCACCATCACCAAGCATCAGCAAGTTGCCGAGGAATATGTACACTCTGTAACCTGTGATGCAGTCCCTAAGGCTCTCACTCTTGATGAAATCCGTACTGCAACCCTAGAGGACCCAACTCTGCAAGCAACAGTGGATGCATTGACTAAGAAAAAGTTTCCACGCATCCCACCCTCAGGAGTTGACCAAGATGCATTCAAAGCACTTGAACGCATCCAGACAGAATTAAGTGTTACGCAACAACGCGACACCGTGCTGCGAGGTACTCGTATCGTCATTCCAGCTGTTCTCCAGCAACGTGCTCTGAAGCTTGCACATCAAGGACACCAAGGTCTTGTAAGGACCAAACAGCTGCTACGAGAAAAGGTGTGGTTTCCTGGCATTGATCGTCAAGCTAAGGACATGCATGATGCCTGTGTCCCTTGCCAAGCTGCAGTGGATACTTCAAGACCAACACCTCTACAACCTTCACCACTACCTGCTGCACCATGGATGGAAGTATCGATGGACTTCTGTGGACCGCTACCAACTGGAGAGTACTTGATGGTAGTCATTGATGATCACTCACGTTATCCAGAAGTAGAAATCATCACTTCCACATCTGCAAAGGCTGTCATCCCGAAACTCGACAAGATCTTTTCAAACTTTGGCATTCCTGAAGTTGTCAAGACGGACAATGGACCGCCATTAATGGACAAGACTTTGTCAACTTTGCTGAGCATATTGGATTCAAACACCGCCGTGTGATGCCACTACATCAAGCAAATGGAGAAGTAGAGAGATTCATGCAACCTCTCATGAAAGCTGTACGCTGTGCTCATGCCGAAGGACGATCCTGGAAACAAGCTATGTATGCTTTTCTCAGGAACTACCGTGCAACACCGCATGGAACACTGGGCAAGTCGCCTGGCGAACTTTTATTTGGACGTCCTATGAGAATCGCACTACCTGTCATGCCAGCCAAGGTAACGGATAAACGTCTCGCTCAGAAGGATGCACTAGCCAAGGGCAAAATGAAAATTGCTCATGATCAACGTGCAAAGGAACAATTCATAAAGGTTGGAGATACTGTTCTCGTTAAAGAAAAAAAGAGGGAAAGCTAGATATGCCGTATGATACAAAACCATATAAAGTGATTAGTGTAAAAGGAACTATGGTAACAGCGAGTAATAGAGATCATAGTATAACACGTAATATGGCTTATTTCAAAGTGATTCCAAATAGTGTAGAAAATGATGAAGTGCAAAGTCGTGCAAAAGAAAAAGAAAAAATGAGTTATAACTCGATAAACAATTCATCGAGGGATATTTTGTATTTAAGGACTCTCGTCCAAAACGTCATGTTAAACGCCCTACACGATATGATGATTAATTGTGTTCCTATGTAATGCAAAGTATTTACTTGTTATGCTGAACTAAATTTAATATTGTTTGAATAATGCAGATCTCTCATTCAATATTTTGTAACTTTGTATTACAGTTTCTTTCATGTTTGTTTAACATTGCATATGTATTTTTAACATTGAAATCCTTTGTGGTAAAGATTGTTTAAATTCTTTGTGTGTTTAATTAATGTTAAATGTATGCAATATCTCTTGATATGTTAATAACTTACTTTGTGTCAATAACTTTGCTTTGTGCTACAAGCATGGTAGACATCCTGTATTCATTTTTTAAAGAAAAGGAGGGATGTCATGTTCACAGAAAATGGTACCATCCGTTTTCTATGTGCGGCGGCTGGACGACTAGAGGAGAGAAGGTAAACAGCACACAGGACGCCTGCCAAGCTTGGGAGCTACTCTATCATGTAATCGTTTAAGTATTAAAGTCAGTAACCAGGAATGACTTACATCAACCTACTACCAAGACTATCTCAGCTATACACAGACACCA